>VDFB02154792.1:0-23193 GCA_007258455.2 Sequoia sempervirens | reverse complement strand
TGGATCCCATAAAAGATAGGAGTGTGGGATCGACCAACATCCCTAAAAACATGGCAAATGACATCTATGAAAGGTGTGGCTCGAATGCAAGATGTGAGAGTGGTTGTAATCAAGTTGTTTTTGGAATAGAAGAACTCTGCATTTTCTGTGTATACCGAATGTTTTTGAGTGACAGTGTTATTAGATGAGTTAGATGTATTGATTTGACATTAGATTTGTGTTCATAGAGTAGTCTTAAGCATTTTTCATTCTGTAATCAAATTGTTTTGAGTTAATCTAGTGTGTTGAATTCTTAAGTTAGGTCTAAGGGTTTATTTTGGTCCTGTCCTGACCAGTCAGTCTTTTTATGGCTCCCCCATAAAATTTAGCCACGGGATCTTCTTGAGATTAGATGGATATGTTAGGGGAGACAATAATCTATAAATACTTAGCAATAGGAGTCATGAAGAGTCAAGCATTTGCATTTAAAACCAAACCCTAGGCGAATTCCAAATACCCGGTTAGAGGTTTGGTAGTGAAGAGTTGAAGAGATTAGGCAGGGGAAAGAGGTACCGTACGGAACAAGTACAGTTCCAGGTGGGGCAAAGCCATATCTTAGTATGCTAGAAGGATTGAGGTTTCTACCAATCCATTTGAAATAGATTTGAATGAGAAATCAAGGAAACCCTAGTAATTAGGCCTTTTAGCCCTATTTGCCCTAGGTTATAGGAAACCTGTGTACGGAGGAGTCAGGGGTCTGAAACCCTGTGAATCTTTTAAAGGACCAAAAAGGGTATCTGGAAGTGAAGTTTGTTTTCCAAGTTGTTTGAAAAGTTTGAGCAAGAAAGTCAAAAAAGTCACTATCAAGGGCTACAAGGAATTAGGCCTCATTTAGACAAAATCTTGGAATCGGTAAGAAAGAAGATTGGAGACCATCCAAGATGAATCCAAATGGATGTGTATGGCATGTTTTCTGTATCTTGGATACCCCTGCAAGCAGTTCAAGGTGTTGTGTGATGTTGGCACTTAGAGTCTTCAGGTGTTGGGAAGAGTTTGCCAATTCAAAGTGGTGTTAGTCTTCCAAGGTGAAGCACAAGGTGAGAAACTCTTGGAGAGGAGTTGGAACAGGGCTTAGTTAATGACCTAAGCCTAAAAAGAACCCAGAAGCTATCAGGTTCTTGGATGAAGATAGGGAAAAGTCTTCCTAGCTAGATGTGCAAGCAAACCAAAGAACACTTACACCAACTTGCCTCACTTAGAATTGCATTTGCACAAATTTGGGAACTAGGGTTCAAAAGGTCTCAAATAGGCCTAACAGGTTCTATTATAAATGTTCCTGTTGACATGAACATTGTACAAAGAGCATTACCACAATCAATTAACAACACACAAACAATTGTTGTTTCGTTGAAAAGGCGCTTACACTACAAAAATGCATTTCAAAAAGGCATGGTGCGCCCAAATGTCATCATGCAAGCTTTGACTCAATTAACAAGGAGACCATTATACAAAATGCACAAAGTCCACATAAACCAAGATTGGCAAGAAGTTCTCCAATGCACTCAAGAAAACGAAGACAATAGTCCACAAAATACAAGTGAAACATAATCAGATAGTGAAATGGAAAATGAAAACCCATCAGAAACATTGATACATGGATTTACTGAGTCTAGAAGTATCCATAACATGGAAGACAAGATTATTGAAATTGCACCTGTAGAGGACAAGTATCCAATTAGAATATTTATGGACATGTATGCTGAAGAAATGAATTTCCCAACTTTATTCTTTGGCAAACCACGTGATAATGACATTGTAAAAAACTTTACATATCAAAAAATAGTACGTTGGGAGCTCTTACAGTCACAAAGACAATTTGCATATCATTCAACAAACATTTTTTTCAAAGCTATTAAGGTACTAATACAACAAGTACTGTCTACAATGACAATAAGAATCCGAAAAGGACAGTTAAAAGAGTGAAAGCTATTTGCAAAAGACGTTAAACACAAACCAAATCTAGAAAAAATTCTTAAATCAGATATTGGATATGTTGATTTCAAAAGAATAAGAATCTCTCTAGACTATTCACAACAACTTAAGAAAAATGTATTTGCTATGATTCGACAACTAGGACCACCGACATTTTTCATCACTTTCACTAGTGCTGAGCAAAATTGGGATCCACTAATTCAAACATTACAAGAGCTGCACAATCTACACCAATCAACACAAAACCGTCAAGAATCTAACGACCCAACACACATTGACAAATTTGAACTAATCAAGAAAGATCCTATCACTTGTGCACATTACTATAAACATAGAATAAATGCAATAAAAAAATTGATACTTACAGATGACTCTTTCTTTGGAAATGTCATTGATTACTTCTTAGCCACCGAGTTCCAAAATCGAAGAAATGAACATGATCATTTCCTCATATGGGTTAAAAATGCACCAATCTACACAGAAAATAATAACACGGACAGCATAGCTTTTGTTGATAAGTATATTACTTGCGACACCAAAAATTTGGAACCTGCTTTGGCAATGCTACACAAACATCATCATACAAAGAAATGCAAGAGATCAAGAAAACAACTTTGTAGATACAATTTTCCTTTCCCACCAATGCAAAAGTCAACTATACTTTTATCAATACTCCAAAAGACTGAAGCGATAACTGCAAATGCCATTGACATCTTTTCAAAACTCCAAAAAGCAAACTATGACGAAACATTCACTTTTCAAATGTTCTTAAAAGAAATAAACTTAACTGACAATGAATACATTGAAGCTTTGAGCTCAACATTAAACAGGCCTACGCTTTCTTTACAAAGAAAACCATCACAAATATGGAACAATAGTTTTTCAAGGAAAATTCTAGATCTTTGGAAGGCTAATACAGATGCACAGTTTGTCCTCAATGCATATGCTGGTGCAATGTATTGTAGCTCATATATTGCAAAAGTAGACAAGTCAATGACATATGCATTCAAAAGAATACGTACAAACCACAAGCAAGACAATATTGATGCAATACGAATGGTAAGTAAACTTGGAAATGCTACGCTTAATCCTTGGTAAATGTAGCCATCATCATGAACAAGCTTCCATTGTTTTGTCATTACCATTAAATTGGCTACCAAGAAGAAAATGTATATTCATTGATACACGATCCGGAGCAATGATCTTACATTTTATACTTAAAATCCTATAAACACCAAAAGCAATGAGCCGCATTTTAATCAGAAAAAACGCTCTTGCGAAATCTATTATAGACTACTATTTAAAACGTCCTAAAACAATGGTGGACATATGTCTTGCAGAATTTGTTTCAAGATACAAAAAATACGGTGCTACAATTGAACCAAAGGCCAAACCAAATGTGGTACGGTTTATCAATTTCAACAAACACTTTGATATAGAGAATCATTGTAGAGAGCAATTGGTTCTCTATGTTCCATTTACCATTAATTAGCATACACTCAAACAAAACTTTGAGTCTTGGGAACATGCACAAGCATTTCGTACTCATGACAACCATTCAAACAAATAGTGCAAAGTTCATCCACAACACAAACTCGCATGGGGTGACATTGACAAAGCTATAAATGATCTCTTTAGTCTCTTGAAGATGAAAAGCTCATTGACTCCACCAATGCAAGCTTCGCCAGAAAAACTATATGACATACAAACAGACCTTCCAAACATAGGTCGTTCTAACCCAAATACCATGCATTCAATGGATTTGAAATTACAAAGCACCCACAGATTATAGATAACAATGAATACTACAAGTTAAGACGAATGTTAAATAAAGAACAAGCAATTGTTAAAGATGTTCTCATAAAAAAGATGAAAAATCCACAAAAGCCATTGCACTTGTTTTTGACTGGGGGAGCTGGAACAGGAAAGACTTTTACAGCAAAGGCCATCTACCAAGCTCTCATTCGCATCTATAGCAATTATGTTGACAATAATCCAGACAAACCCAAGGGCTTATTAACTGCATATATAGGTAAAGCAGCATATAACATAGGGGGATTCACATTACATTCAGCATTTCACATACCTTTTAACACATCAGAATTCCTGCCACTGAACACTGAAGTGCTTGACACTATGTCAAAGCACTATGATCAATTGTGCATACTTCTTATAGACGAGATATCATTAGTTGGCTCAACATTCCTACGGTATATTGATAGAAGACTACGAGACATAATGCAAATGCCTACAACATACTTTGGAAACCTTGATACAATATTTTGTGGTGACCTTTACCAGGCACAACCTATCCTTGACTCTGTGGTTTTTGAAAATAGGCCTACTCCAATTGAATTAATGCCTTATAGTTTCTGGAAAGACCATATAAAATGCTATTCATTGGTGACTACCATGAGACAAAAAGATGAAATATTTATTTCAATCCTTAATAGACTATGAGTAGGCATTCAGACAACTCATGACATAGACTATCTCAACAAAATTTGCTTTCGTCCTGTACCATTTGATCCATTGCTTCCGCACCTTTTCTATAGGAGAATTGATGTTCAAGCACATAACAACAAAATGCTATCAATCATTCCAACCCAAATGATAGTGCTAGATGCAATAGATGAACTTGAGGAGGACCTTAATGCAATACGAGTATACAGTCACACAATGACACTTCCATCACAAATATGCTTGAAACCAAACATTCTTGTTGAACTTTATGCAGGCAATTACAATGTTCAATATGGCCTCGTCAACGGTTCAGATGGAATTTTTAAAGCATATACAACACAAAATAAAATTGATATTGTCTGGATTAAATTTAATGACCCATCAATCAGACATCATCAACACACAAAACTAGCACAATGCTATTCTACTATCATTGACAAAGATTGGGTGCCTATACAACACATTGCTAGGCCAATCCAGAAAATAACAACAAACAAGAAAATTACAATTAGAAAACAATTCCCAATACAAGTAGCATGTGCACGAACCATACATCGATCCCAAGGATTAACAATGGAGGCCTTGGCTTTTGATCCCACAGGCCTTAGACAGCATGGGCTAACCTATACAGCTCTATCACGAACAAAATCAGTAGAATCATTATTTCTGTTACAACCTTTAACTACAAAAAAACTTCAAAGTTAAAGACAAAATACAAATAGAAATGTCTCGTCTCCAGACATGTGCACAATGGCAATTTGATAACCAAAGCACATCTTCAGAAAACAAATCACATATGCTCCTATGTACATTGAACACTCGTAGCTTGAAAGCACATGCAGAAGACATTGTCAATGACTATGGCATAATGCAATCTGATATCTTGTGTCTCCAAGAAACACATATGCATCCCTTTGAGCTAAATATCTTGCTGCAGTATTTTGATATCTTCTCTGTACATAACATACATGGCATAGCAACTTTAACCAGGAAATATTTATTCCTGTCAAAAACAAAACAACATGAAATGTCAAATATTGAAGCCATCACATCAACAGTAATGCTATCTAACAATGAACTCAATGTTTGTAATATTTATGCAAGACCTGCAACTGCCATAGACGAAGTAATCACAATCTTGCAAATAATTATTGCATCCACAAATTCAGAAAACATGTACATTTTAGGCGATATTAATGTGGACATGTTTTCAGAAAGCAGAAGCAAAAAAATACTTCACAGTTATATGCAGCAAAACAATATACAATTTATGTTGAACCAACAACACAGCATGGGCAAGTCAGTCATTGACCACATTTGGTCCAACACGACTAAAAATATATGCTCTATCTATAAATCAAAAGCATATTGGACTGATCACAATCCAATTTTCCTAAAATTGCATGTTGCCCAATAGACAAATTCAACTTTATAGAACTTATAGCCTTATATCACTTTTATGATTTGCAATGCCTTTTCCAATGCTATATCCATTATTTGCAGGAGATCTATGGATGAAACTAAAAGACAGTCAAAGCAAATACAAACCACACAAGAAGAATCAGCACAACGGTAAAGCACTCATAGTATTATTCCTTCATACTCATTCACCCAAATCACAAATATTCAAATAACATTGTTCCAATTCTTTGCAGGACACCAAAAGATGTATCAAAAAGACAGGCAAAACAAGTGCAAATTGCACAGGAAGAGTCAGCACAATGGTAAAGTGCTTGGTTCTTCATTGTACCGCCATTTTCCCAGCTCGCTAATATTAAATTAGCATTCAATTGACATTATCCTTGTTCCTTGTAGGACAAGAGTCAAGAAACCTAAGATTGTTTCAATCGAACAGCTAAATGCAAAAAGAGCTGGAGACACCTTCCAAGGTTATGTGCTTGTTGTCTACAAAGCAACATTGGATAAGGCCAACAAAACACGTGAAATGTTGCGTGCTGATTTAACAGATCAGAAAGCAGAAATGACAATCACGTTAAATGTTAGTGTAAACCTTGTGTATAAACATGAGCCTAAAATAGTCCCGGGGTCAGCTATCTCAATCTCAGATTTTCAAGTTGCACCTGGGACAGATTATGACAGAGGTGACTATGATTGCATTTTGATTTTAACAGACATAAGTACCATTGAAAACATCCCACGCCTCTATCAAGAGTACAAATTCATTCCAAGTACGACTATCAGCCAACTGCGAACAACTATAAATGAGTACCTAGCTGGCACAATAGCTGCGCTAGTAGTTGGTGCCAAGAAAATGGGTACCCAATTTGCAGTTGACATCAAAGATGGACACACTGACATAGACAGAGCACAAGTATTTCGGTCTACAAAACTTTTTCCTATTTTTTTAGTTTCAACCTTTTCTCGTTCTACAGTGGTCTTTATAACAATTTCCGTAACAAAATTTAATTCTCTCATTGAATCACAGGTGCTATTACGGTCAACATATGAGCAACAATACTTTGCAATCGAAGACCAGTTGCATACAAATAAAACACCTGCAATGCTTTTCAAGAATGTTGTAAGAAAAACAGATCAAAAGAACACATTTCACACATGTTGGTCAACATTCATCTGTAACTTGAATGACAAAAAAAGCTTGGAAAAACTGAACAACCTACTATATTCAACTTTTAAGGTAACGACATTCATTTTTTTTTAAACTATCGCATCCAAACCTGTATTTTTTGTCTCCTCTAACAATTTTGAACCATATTCTATAGGTTTCTGGTACTCTAAAAGCAGCAAATGCATTTTCCAATCCATTTCATGCATGCTGTCCAAAATGCAAATGCAAATTCACTGCTTATGGCACACTCCAAGAAAAAACTGCTCACTGCAAACAGTGCAACCAACAAGTCAATTATACATTCTGTTTGCAACTTAAAACTATCATTACAACTTATGACAATCAAACAATTCAGTCTTCAATTGACCAGGTCACCATGCACCATCTATTGCCCACACTGCAAAACCTCAGCTATGAAGACTATATCAAGGACAAGTCAGTAGTGATATTCATCCTACGAGACTTTAGCGTTGAAGGACATTTTAGCCTTGACCAAAACAATGCCATTGTTGAAGCCATTTGCATTGACAAATAGACAGGAAACATCACCAGAAGGTAAAAAAGTCATTCATATGTAAACTTTTTCTCTTGTGAACCAACACCTCAAATCACCATCCATACAAACTATGTTTCTAATACGTAGCATTTTCTTGGCTTTACAGGAAAGTAGGAATACAGGAGTACAGATTTACTTTGTTCAGACTTTAACTTTTTCACCTTTCCATGCTCCAAGACATTTCACTGGTTTTGACATGTTAAAGACATCTTTGATTTTAAAATACTCTATTGCTATTATACATTTAGACACTTTTATAGGTTACTATGTTAAAGTCTTCTCGAATATGGACATCTAAAACTCTAATTTTGTTTTTGCACCTACGAACACAGTGGTTCTCTATGTACATCCGACATATATGTTCAATAATTATTACCCCTCTATGCATAATGCCATTCAAACTATATAGTTTAAATGTTTCCTTTTGCATTCTATCGTTTCTAGCTTTTCCAATATTTGCTCTCTGTTTGTTATGTTTTCAAGAGTTTATGGTGACTGAGTAGAAGTTGTTATGGTTGCACACTCCAGACACATAAACAAGTTACTTGAGGCAATAAATAGTTATTTTCCTCTGGCTTTTTTCATTTTATGCTGTTAATGCAACCAAGTCTCGACACTGCTTTTATGCATTGTACTTTATAGTCACTTTTCCATCACGCATTCTAATGTATAAAGTACATTCCTGTATAGAGAAATCCATTTGTTGCTTTCGCTGCATATATGCATATTTACATGTATATATGCCTCTATGTCTATATTCACATATGCACATATTCATGTATGCATGTATTCATCTAAGCTTCTACGTATCCCTAAATGCAATTGCGTATACATGCGTCCATGCATTTATGGATGTGCCACTCTAGCCTTGTAGCAATTTATTCTGTTCTATGGATGTCGCATATAGGAACACTAATTAGCTCTTTCACCGTAGATAACAGTTGTTTTTGTAAATGCCAAATCGAGCTTATATGTATCAAGATACATATATACTCAGACTTAAATCTACTGATTTATGATCTCTATTGTTCCAGAAGATTCAACAACCAAACCTAGAAGGAAGAATCTACAAACTAGGGACCTTAGGCTTGTGAAAGAAGTTTCAAGATCCAAGTCCTCAGTCTAGGGTGTCCTTGCACCCTAGACCACCCAAATTTGGCTCAAATTCAAACTCCAAGTGCATTTATGTCTTCCTTCTGCTTTTCTACAACTTAAATTTGTCTGTGTTTTCAGTTTGTCATAATTCATCTTAGAGTGTTGCACTTTCATAAGTTTACCTAGTTACATTATTGCATCAAATTTTCAATCCATCAACCCCACCACCTCCAACACAAACACAAAAGAATCTAGATCCAAGGTTGGTTGAGTCACATTTTAGGTTGTAAATCAATCTCATATCCTTGTTGATCTTGATTACCACATTATTGTTCTTGGAAAAGGTTGATTTTAGTGATCTATCTATTAGACCTAAGATATTCTTTTCCAATGAAACACCAAGCAAGGGTTGATAAGTACCAAACAGACTGATAGTAGTATCAAAGGAACATCTAGTAGAAAAACCACCAAAAGGCACAATTTTTCTGACAAGTGAGGCAATCACCATGTGAATAGAATCTTCTAGCATCGACATTGATAATTATGTGCTAGTGATGTTAGACTATGAGTCTCCTATGTTTCCTAGAATGGATGAATAAGAGGGCGCATGGCATTCAACAATGTGTACCAATGTTCTAAAAAAACTCAAGGCCTTTGTGATCTGAAATTAACAGGTTTCTTGAATTCTTGACAAGAGGTATCCTTTGAGTATAGGAATCATTTGATAACATGATTTGTAAATATTTTAAGTTTTCTAGATTTTGAATGTACTCAAATGGAACCCTAAGAGCAACATTATGATCAACAGAAGGAGGAGAACCAACTGGTATATAAGGATCAAAACCAAGATATGATGGAAAATAATTAGGGGTTAAGCCTATAGAATAGTGCTCCATTGTGAAACTTGACCCATTTCTAAGAGGACTACTAGGATGTTTTGAATGTCACATGTTTAGGTTTCTAGGACTCCTTACTATCTCACCAGAAGAATTTTGAGTTTTATGAAATGTTTTTGTTGTTTGCAAAATTAAAAGAAGATTTGCTAAGGATGTCGGGTTCACTATTAAACACATGCATGTACCAATAAAAAACCTCCATCTCACATCTCAAAATGTTTAGGCATATAGTTTTCTTCGCACATCCCTAAGATGCAAAGGAAGAATTTAGATTACAAGTCCTTGAAATGTAACTAGAAGTTAAAAAGTTGTTGGCTCATGGATTTTGATGAGGCTAAATTTGACCTATTTAATTGCCTAGATAATGTACCTTTTTTTTCCATCACATGATTCATGTTGAATTATTGTTTGCTTAAAAAATCATTATTACTTGAAGTGAAATAAATTGCATAAATTTGGCTTAATAATTATTGTGAAAAAGATGTGTTTTGATTGAGCAAGACTTTTTGGCAACTCTTGGAGGCTCTAAGATACAAAAGGGGGTAGGGTTGGGAACTCCAAAGGTCATAACTCCAATATAAATGATATCACATTCTCATTTAACGTTTTAAAATAAAAGTACACTAAACAATATCAATCAGTCACACCACATCTTTATTGCATGGCATTAGGACCAACAAGAACTAGCAACTCTCTAGTTATTAATTTTAAATATAACCTCATTTCATGATGGACTCTCCTATTAGGATTCATAATTGAAGATATTCCCCTTCTTTTATGTTTTAAGACCAAAAACTGTATTGATTTTTTAAGAAGCTCATGTGTTCATATCCAATTAAGACTCTCGTTAAACTTGAACAATGTGTGCATAATTCAATGTGATGAGCCTTAGAAATGTCCTATTTTCCTTGCTTTAGTTTCATACTTTCCATCTTATTTTTGATAAGTTTCAAAGACATTCACATACCTTTCATATATTTTTAGTATTTAAAGCATTGAAGATAATATATTATATTGATAAATGGTTGTGTAAATTCTTGAATTGTCTATAGAATTTAATGGAGTTTTATGATTAATTATAGTTATTAATGATGAAAGATGCCTTTGGAATAAACTAACCCTACCCTTGTAGTAAAGGATATAGCAATCGGCACCAAAAGGATTTTCAACCCATAGTAAAAGGATGTCGATCCGTCGTAGTCAAAGGAGGTGATCAATTACAATACATGCATTTTTCAGAAGTTGATGCAAGCGATGGTCAAAGAGTGTGAACATTATTTATTCATGGATCACTCCATCTTTTTGCTTTATGTTATTATTGAATTGTGGAGGAAAAAAGAGACTTGTACTAACAGTGGTTAGAGGCTTGCAATAATTTTTTCCCTATTAGGCATGTCTTTAGTTATAACCATCTTATTAATTGATGTAGAGTCCTTATAAGATTCTTACACTCTTATGTCCACTAGCTTTTATTTACTGTTGAAATAAGACCTAGTCCTCTTCTTATATTTTTGGGAGAGTTGGTGGTTGCTTATAGTTTGTTTTCAACTTAGAAATAATGGAACTCTCAAGGATGTTGTATATATGTCTAATCTTGTGAGAGACCAAGCTAGCTAGATATTCTGTGTGAAGTAAATTTGAATACAAGTATTGTCAATCAAATACTTTGTTCTTAAGTTTTGTATGTTCGAGCTGCAGTAAAGAGGAATACAATAATTTCCATGGATCTCTGAGTTAAGATTTAAAGAAAGACATTGTGCACATGTACAATGTCAACATCATCTCAAGATTACGATTATTTGGTTGATAATTTAATTGAAGCACCTCTAGAATAATGAATTGCTTAATAAAGGATTTGTTAGTCCATTAAGTTGTATGTATGTTTTGATTGAACATAGGGGAGCTCTACACAGTGCACCAATATATTATATGATCTGATGGTAATGATAATCAATTAAGTATTAAATTGGTCATTTTTCTCTTTATATATCATTAATATCATGCAAAGATGATATTAAGAAATTTTATCATTTCTAAGTTAAAAGAAATACAATGTAGTTCAATTTTATTCATGTGGCATGTATGGTTATCTAAAATTCTATATAAATAGTTCTAGCTTCTATTCCTAATAAGTGATAAGTCAAATGTAATGATTTGAAGTGTTCCCATCTCTACAAAATTGGCAACTCAACTCAAGAGGAAGAACCTCTAATGTTATAGATGAAATATTAAATTTTCTTGCATGATTATGTTTGAACAAATAATATTGTTTTTATATTATATTGCATGCAAGTACATCATACTAGTCATTATTGTTTGTGCATGTGAAGTCCTTGTATTTTTAAATCTAATAAGAAAATACAAAAAAATAAGAAAAGAAGATTGAAATCTCATTTGTTACATTTTATTTCCTACCTTTCATTCTATAGTTAGTATTTTATATTCAGTAAATAAACAATTTTGATCCATGATTAATCTTTTATATTCAACATAAGCCATTTTATTATAGAGTTAATCTTTTATATTCAACATAAGCATTTCCATCCCACAGTTAAAATATTTTCAATTCAATATAAGCATTTGTTTTATTCTTGAGACTAATCACTTAGATTAGAGTGTAGATACACTATCTTTTAAATAAAGTAGAAGAACCTCTAACAAGAACCCCAAACTACTCTTTTGCATACAACCTTTGAACCTCACCTAAATTGACCAAGACTATCTATTAAAGTACAAGGTTCAACAATATCTCATTGAATTCAACCACAATGAAACCACACATTCAAGTGATCTCTTTAATGAGGAGAGTGGTTATAACACACCTACCTTGCCATCTAATCTACTAGTTTGAACAAGCACGAAAAATATTTGACAATTAAGAAAATGAAATTGAGAACATTGAAAATAAAGGAAACGATGGTGTAAATTTGTTTCAAAAAGATTAACCTCCATCCTCATTCTTGTATGTTGTGCACAAAATTCCTTGGAAGTATTAGATCAAACATGAAGTATGAGAAGTCAAATGTAAATTTTGATGTTTACTATACAACCAAAGACTCGTAGCAAGGCTCATGAAAAAATAATTTTGGCTCCAATGTGGACAATGACTCAAAGCTCAAAACCAATGATAGTGGTGTACGCTTGTGAATCAATCTTTAGAAGATGTCATGGATGTGCATAATACCAAGGATTGATGAAAAATACTATTTAGGAACTTGTGATCTACCAAGGAAGAGAGCTATTGCATGTGAATTGAGTGTTCACGATAAAATAGAAAGTAGGAGACATTGACAAGACCAAAGCCTAACTTGTGGCAAAAAATTATGCACCAAAGGAAATCATTTCAACTATGAGGTCACTTTTGGCCCCACTCCAAAGATCAAGACCATCATAATATTTTTAAAAAAGGTAGCTTGATTTGGTTGCAAGGTCATAAAATGGATGTTAAGAGTACTTTATTGGTAGGCAATCTCAAAGTAAAGGTTTATATGACTCAACCAGAAGCATACACTAAACTTGGTCAAAAGCAAAAAGTGTTCAAACTTGTGAATTCTATCTACTCTCTATAACAAGTTCCCAAAGTCTACTACATCAAAATTGACAAGCATATATCCCAAGTCATGGATTTGCTAGGAATGCATATGATCCAAATCTCTACATCAAAAACATGAGGAGAGATTGTGATTTTGATTATTTCAATGAATTTATCATTAATAAAATTTCTCAAAGGATGATTGAAGTAACACGTAATGGTCTCAAACAATCATTTGACCTAAAAAAAAATGAGCTTTTGTATTGCTATCTTGAATTTGAAGTGTGCCAAAAGAAAAATCTTATATTTGTAACTCAAATGAAGTTTGCTAAAACATTGTTTAAAAAAACTTGCAATGCAATCATGTGTCAAAACCTATGGAGATGAATTTGCATCTATCAAGGAATGATTTTCCAACTTAGGTGAATGCAACTCTTTATCACTAATTTATTGGGGGTCTCATTTACCTAACCTAGACCAACCTAGATATCAATTATACTTGTCAATTATCTTTTGAATTTCATGTAGGAACCCAAGGTATGTCACTAGAAAGTAGCAAAGTAAGTGATACTATATGTTCATGGTATAGTGAAATATGGTTTGTAAAATGAGCAAAATGATAAACTTGTCTTGAGCAAATACACAAGACACAAACTATGTAGAATATTTGCATGATAGAAAATCTACTTCTAGATTTGTATTCATTTTGAGATATGGATTGATATTATGGGGGGAAGAAGCAAAACATAGTTGATCACTTTTCTAAAGCAGTAGAATTTTGTGCCTCAAGTGGAGTTACCTATAAAGTGATTGGTTAAACAACATTTTGATATGAATAGGCATACCTAAGATGCAACCTACAATTTTATTTTGTGACAATCAAGATGTTGTTTAAACTTGTTTAGAAATTAGTATTTTATGAGCACACAAAACACATTGAGGTTCAATGCCACTATATTTAATAACATGTTCAACAACAAAATACTCAACTTTAACATTAATCAACTCAAAATAAACATGCCAACATTTTTACCAAATCATTCATAATAGTGAAGTTCAAATTTTTTCAACACTTCTTAACTTGTATTATTGAGAAAATAATTTAGTAAAAAAGAATTGTTAAGTGATTGCATGGTGAATTAAGTTGATAACCACATCCTAGTGTATATTGACTCACATTCAATAATACAATTGTTCATTATTTTCCCTAAATTCTTTAGTCTCTATTTGTTATATTTTTTATAATTTTTAAAAATATTCTCTTTAGAGGAAGAAAAAGGGTACACAAATGAAAACCTATATTAAATTGATAGAGAAAAAAATATGTTATATAAATGCATATGAAGATATAAATAGCCCATTGTCACATCTATATTCCACAACATATAATAATTGACATAATATTTTCAACAAAAGCTAATTGTGTTTTTTGGCATATTCTTGAAAAAAAAGTCTTATCTAGAGAGATGAGCAAAGACTTGGGATGTGAAAACAAGCAACATAAGAACAAGAAGACAATGTTATTGACATACAAATTTAAATGGGACCATTATTGTTGTGGGACAATACTATCCACAATAAAGAGATACTTCCATTAAACAAAAAATAAGATAAAATAACAAAGATTTGCAATAAGAAGAGATTAAAACCTACTAATAAAGAAATCCTTACACAACGTACACCTCAACAAGATTAATTAGGGGGGAATTTTTTAGCTTAGTATTTCTAAGGACTACATTGTGATTAAGGGGAGGAATTTGTTCTACAGATTTAAGTTTGGCCTATAATTTTTGGCTCTCTAAAATTTATATCATTGCATATAAAAAAAAAAGTCATGATGAGATTTAGATGGCACAAGATAATTTTGTTCCCTCTTTTGGCCACTCTTTTTCTTGCTTTTTGGTGTGACCTCTCAATAGTAACAATATATACCAAATCAAGTCAATCTTATTCAACTTCCTTTATGACTAATTGATATGGATAAAAAACTAAGAGAACTCACTTGAGTCAGCTGTAAAGTACTAAAAGTTTAGCGTAATGTTTGTTTATTGATGAGTAAACATGCAAAACCCTGCCATCTATGGTTGTGACTCTTCAATGGAAAAAATATATCCTAAAATAACACCATCATAATGTGTGTGACACTAAATACCCAATAGCTAATGGTTAAGAATCAAGAGTTGGTTATGTAGCACCTTCATGAACATGTCAACCTAAATTTAGACAATTCTGTTGCAAAATACAATCAAAATTTTAAAAAAGATTATATCACATGAAAGGAGAGATTTCCAACAAACTATCAAATTTGTTGAAAAATTATATAGAGTTATGCTATTTATATATTTGACAGATTTGACAGTTTATTTAAAATCTCTCCTTCAATGTGATAAAATCTTTCTAACGTTTTGATTATATTTTGCAATATAAATGCCTAAATATGACTACACGACTACTAAACTTAGGCCCTATAAAATAGAGCAAGCAATCTAAGGTTGACGTGTTGATGAAATTGCCTATATATAAAAAATTGCTTAACAAGCAAGGTCAACTATCAAATTTAGGCTCTACTATCATACCATAGGATCTAGAGCTTTTCTCTACTTTACTACTAGACCCACAATTTTTCTCCCTTACTTTTTAGGCGATGGACTACACAATATGATTATTTTCTTCGTAATATTGATTCTCTTAATTGTAAAGTGTACTATAATATTGGTCAAAATTTAATTTAAGATTTATTTGAATTAAATTGGCTATATATTTGCTAAAATATTCTAGTAGTAACTTCTTGATCTTATTCTTAAAATGTTAGTCTATCGTATTCCTATTATAAAAAGGAAAAATGCATCAATACACTTATTCCTTTATTTCTCTTTTCCTTGATTTCAAGTAGTATAACCTTTTTCCTTTATGTGATTGCCTAGGGATCACATAAGATTATTTTCCCTCCAAAACATTAGTAAAAAATTCAAAGCCTAAAGGCAATCATGTAAACACATCACATGAAACATTATACAAGAAACAACAAATTCAAAGTGCATGTGGGAATCACATTACAAGGACAAAACAACATAGAAGATGCCTTTAAAGTATATCGTCTACCTTAAAAATATTTTTAGCCTATCTTTTAACTATTCTAATATGTATATTAAAGAGCATAATTGTATGAAGTATCTACTTCAGCTATAAGCAAGTAGAAGATTGACAAATACAACATTTGTCGTAGTCTCTCCTTACCTAGCCATCACAAAACCCCAAGGATATTAGAATAGAAAACACAAACAGAAAAATAAATTTTTTCCCCTACACATTGGTCATATTACTAGCATGATGATCACATTCTCACCAATAAAGCATGTATGATGTTTCTCCAAAAACATTGGAAATCTTGGTTATGTCATTTATCTTGACTCATGTAGGCTCATAAAATGTCAATTATTTGTTTTGTCTTTATAGTTTGTGATAGGCCATCTCTTTCAAGTAACCTAGATTGTTCTACTAGTGAAGAAGCTTGAAATTTAAATTATTATTCCTAATGCCGCTAAAGCAACATAATTTGCTTCTATTTGACATAATTTAGTTTCACATGCAATAACATCCTGGACCTATAATTCAGACAAGGATGGAATGCCTACACTTGATGTTGGGAAGACTCATCTATAAATCTGCTTTAACTGATTACTATTGAGGTTTAGACTCAGTAACAAAACATATTGAGAAACACTCATTGATTTTACCAATAATACCTCTATCAGACAATATAATGATATCCATTAGAACAAACTATGTAGGAGGAGCGGGTGGGATTGAGGTTGTTAGGGTGCATGTTGTTCAATTTGTCTCTCTTGCTTAATAGGATTTCAAAGATGTACTTTGCATGGATAGAGCATGTTTCTACTTTGTATGAACAAAGTTGAGCTAATAATTCTAACAGAAGCGACATTTATTGCAAAATAAAAATTATGAAGGTGTTTCAATATTGGGCTTAAAATCTACTTTGTATTTTAAATTGTCTTAAATATAATGTCTTCAAAATCACCTTTTCATGTTCGTTGTAGGTATATACATGATGAAGTATTCGCGCAATACATACACTGAAGAATAATAATAATAATAATAATAATGGTGGGAGGAGGAATAGGTAGTTACAGCTTGGACTACCATGGAGTCCAAACATTGGTCAGCAAATAATGATCAAAATCTATTTATGTGTTGCACATATATATGCATCTCGTGATTCAGTCAAGTCAGAAACACGACACTTGATTTCAAAAAGAATATATCGTGCATGAGAAAAAAAACTTCAAAATACTTGTTGCATTTAACTCAGGGTAGTAATCTGAATAGACTAAGCAGTACGTGCCTTCGGTGTCCTTGGAAGGAAAGATACTTCAAAGTTCAAATAGTACATACCATGTAATGCAACTGACTCGATCACATGCTTTGGCTTACAAAGCAATTAACCATTCAATGCTACAGATACATATTAAGCTGCGTGGAAACTGTTACTAACATCACCAAAATGCATTTTCTCAAGTATTACAAACCCGTTGGTCAGCAATTAGTGAGATAAATACGCAAGGTAAAATAAGTGGTTGAACATTACTAGGAAGTTTGTAATTTTATAGTCAAAATGCAGACCCGTGAGGATTATAGCTAATAACAAACGTAATCTCAGTATGAAAATTATTTTTATTCACCGTGAATTGATGGCAAAACATGTGCAGGATTTCTTCCCTTGACTACTATTTCAAAAGAAAACGTTATGTACCACATTTCAGCCCACCCACTAATAAACAAAGTAACATATACGTCAGAAATAGACATGTACCTTGGAACAAATGATTTGCTTCCATAATAATGACTGACATAATGCCAAGAGGAACAAGAATGTTATCACAGATTCATTTTCCCTAACGACAAAATCTACTGCTTAGAGAAATTGCCCAACAAATACATCTTTTACTTAGGACATAGACTTAAGGGTAAGGGTCGAGATGCTTAAAGGAAAAGTTTTCTGCAATCAAAATTTGCTACAATTATCTTTAGAATGCCAAAAGGAACCAAAACGTTCTCAAAATTACAGTTAATCATCGGGGCATTAGAGAGGTTTAAATGGCCAAAATTTGAATCGCTTCCTCTAATGACTAACGGCTTGTTGCCAAAGTAACTTTGCCTAGAGTGTACGCAATTTGCACAGGTCATTGGCTTGAGGGTAAGGCTCTGGCTCCAAATTTGAGACAAGAAGTTGTGCAAAGTTTGTAACCATGTAAACCCAACCAAGAAACCTTGTAGAAGTACGTAAGAGGGAATCCTGAATGCAAGGAAAGAATAACCACATAAGAAACAGGTACCTGCAGTCATGTTCACATCTGGTCGATATAATTCCAAAATAATTGAGATGAGGCATATTAGTTTAAGTTGTGATGTATTGGCAACATGCACTTTCTCGTTCAATGCTTGGAAAACAAAACTAGTGCAAAAATATTCAATCTAAACAAAGTAAGGGTATTTCAAGTAGATTAAATAGGAGTTCCACTCTATTTTGGCAAAGTCCGGGCTTATAACAGACAGAATAGAGTTGAACATTTCCAGTTCATATCATATTTTAATAGAAGCTCATGATGAACTCAGCTGATGTAAATTTTCCTACGAAGGATTGGTTGGTTTATTCTATTTTATTGCTATGTTTTCATGGAAAATTTAATCTGAACTCAAAACTTGTCCATACGGATTGGCCCTCGTTAGAGAATTGTTCTGGCAAATTCCTGTACCATCAAGTTCTAGCTTTTTGCATGCTGCAAACTTTGCGCTGTGATAAATCTACTTGTACTTTAAAGTATCGTGTCAAAATGATCAGTTCATATGCACCCTTAATGTTAGCTAGGGGAGAGGAGCCGATACGTAAGTGGGGGCCCTAACGTGCAATGGGACATGCGCTCGTTGGGGCCCACACCTATACGCTGGTCCTTCACAATTTAAAAAAAAAATTCTTCCATAGGGGAGAGGAGCCGATACGTACGCACCTAAAATCAGATGGTCCACGTGGCCAATAACTTTTTTTGCCTTATATCCATTAGGATAAAATATTATATAAACAATATCAAATTATTTTGCCACGTGGCAGGACAATATTTGTCCACGCATTTTAAAGATTGAAAAAAAGACCCGTCGACCGATACGTAGGCACCTCGGGTGCCACTTCCTGCATGGCACGACGTCCGAAGTTGACAGCCTTGCCACGTCAACTTCTCTCAGTCCGCCACCCTAAGAATCCACTATGTCGCATTTATCACTTGCCGCCCTTCCTATACTTCTCGACTGTTGTGTTTAATGCAAGTCTCATCTCCTTAGCTCCACACCACCCCGCGTTTTTTTCAAGCCAACCTGCATTCAATGCTCTCAGTGCCTCACTCTTCTCGCCATCTTCTCAACCTTTCATTCTAGCAAGTTGTTGTTCTTTCTTCACTTGCACGCCACTACGTGCTCGGTTCATCGTCTACAACCTTCAAACATTTACCACAACCTGTGATGCTCAGACTGTGGTTGGTATATGGGTAGAAGCTTGTTAGGATATGGGTACACGCCAATTAGTGAACGTTACCGACGGCTCCACTTCCACCATGCAAGCAACGAACGGGTTTCTCCCTGCCATCAATGATTTCCTCGCCACCATGAAGGTAACCGACATTTGTTACGACACTATGAACATTTTTAACTTCAAACTAGTTGGTTAGCTCACAGATTTTTCCAAGTGAAGCCGCATGAATGGTTTTGCGTGCTCCGGATTCAACTGCTGTCCACCCACATCGAGTCGTTTGACCCAAGCGAGCTTGCTCACAAAGGCTCGTTATTATTCGGTTTTTTGAGTTTTCTTTGCATTATCATTGACTCTACTTATCCTATTCTCATAGGTTCTACATTATCATTCACTTAGGCTATGTTCTATGTTTCATAAACCAAAAAAAATAATTTGGGTTAATCTTTTTTTAGGTTTTGCTTCATCTATTCAGTGACTTTAAAAATGTATGTTCTTTCTGTATGTTGGTTTTATTTTCTTATGGGTTATGCTCTATCAATTCAATCATATACATATGTGATAATTGTTATACTCTTACTGTTTTCCATTCCTAAGCTTTATATTGTTCTTCATTACAACCATTATAGTCATGAGTTAATGTTAACGTTTCGATTAATGTTATTTAGTACCATTTCTAGGTGCCATTGATAAAATTGGGGGTTTAGGTTTTTCATAGGTGCTGCTTCATTCATTCATTAATGCTATTTTCTTTAGGTTCCATTCATTAATTTGGGGGTGTTATGTTTCACAATAGTTAGGATTCATCAATTCAGACATGCAATTATTGGAGCTTTTTTTATTTGCATTACAAAAAATTGGAGGTCTTATTTTTTCATAGGTTTTGCTTGATTAGGTACCATAGATATTTTTGGGAGTGTTACCTTGTTTGTAACTTCGACTTCATCATGGTTAGTCATCATCTATTGTACCAGTTTCAGGCGCCATTTGGAATTTGTTGGGTGCTATGTTTTTCATAGGTTACGTTTCATCAATTCATTCGCCAACTATGTAGCCTTTTTTTGGTGTCATTGATAAATATAGGGGTGTTAGGATTATCATATGTGCTACTTCATTAAATTTTTAATGCAAATGTTTGCATCTTTTTTTAGGTTCCATTGATTATTTTGGGGGTGTTATCTTTTGCATAGGTTATTTTTCATCAATTCAATCATCCAATTATTGTAGCTTCTTTTGGTGCCTTGGAAATATATGAGGGTGTTCTATTTTTGTTAGGTTCTACTTCATCAATTCAGTCATGCATATATTGTACCTTTTTTAGGTAGTGTAGATAATTTTTGGGGTCTTCTCTTGTTTGTAAGTTCCACTTCATCAATTCAGTCATCTATTCTACCACTGAATAATTTCCCACAGTGGTACGTCGGTCCTCCACAAGTTAGGAAAAAACTCTTGTATAAAAAAGCACGATGATACCAAACACATATCAGATATTAAATGCACGTTGAATTGTTTATATATATATATATATGTATATGCATATGTATAGACATATACATAGACATATGTATATGTATATCAGATATTAAATGCACACATAATTGTATTTATTTCGAAACAAAACAATTACACGTTGGCAGCCAAACATGATGAAGTGTATCCAACTTGTATATGCTTAAGGTCTTTGCATCTTCTTTATATTTATACACATATGTATAGACATATACATATACATATACATATGTTTATGTATATGTATATATATACATATGTATATGTATATGAATATATATGTGTGTGTGTGTGTGTATACATATACATATGCATATACATGTACATATACTACATTCACGACATCCTGCGTATTTTTCGAGCCATCCTCCATTCAATGCTCCTAGTGCCTCGCACACTTTGTCAACTTTACAGCCTTTCATTCTAGCAATTTCTCATTTTTTCTTCACAATGATGGCAATGTATGTGTATGTGTTTGTGTATGTCTATCTCTATGTCTATGTCTATGTCTATGTAAATCTGTATGTGTATGTCTATGTCTATGTGTATGTGTATGTGTATGTGTATGTCTATGTCTGCGTGTATGTCTATGTCTATGTCTATGTCTATGTTTATGTCTATGTAAATCTGTATGTGTATGTCTATGTCTGTGTCTATGTCTATGTCTATGTCTATGTAAATCTGTATGTGTATGTGTATGTGTATGTCTATGTGTTTGTGTATGTCTATGTCTATGTCTATGTATATGTAAATTTGTATGTGTATGTGTCTATCTATGTGTATGTGAATGTATATGTATATGTTTATGTCTACGTGTATGTATATGTATATGTAAATGTGTGTGTGTATAGATGTGTGTGTATGTCTATGTGTATGTCTATGTTTATGTCTATGTCTGCGTGTATGTTTATGTCTATGTCTATGTTTATGTCTATGTGTATGTGTATATGTAAATGTGTGTGTGTATAGATGTGTGAAGAGGTCTTAAGTGGACTACCTTGCCACGTCTACTTCTCTCACTCAGCCACCCTAACACTCCACTGTGTCGCATTTATCACTCGCTGCCCCTTGCTATACTTCTCTACAGTCATGTTTAATTCACTTATGTCTATGTATATGTATATGTGTATGTGTATGCGTATACTTCATCAATTCAGACCTACAACAACTGTATCTTTTTTAGGTGTCATTGATTAATTTGGGGGTGTCCTCTACTTTATATGAGGTGCACCTCAACTCAGATTTAGAGCCTGTCACACTAATGCAGGCGCCACTTTCACATGAATCACAACTACACAATGTAAACAAGGTGCCAAGTCAACACAATTCAAACCCATCTCACCCATCTTTGAGCAACTAGCGTACCCATTACAACCATGTTTCCCATCGTAGCATAACCAAACCAACAAGCAAATGCATTTGCATGTCTCATCAATCATGAAACCTACAACACATATCAGCACAAGTTTGTCCCATCTCACCAAGTAGGGTGCACACGTAGTCGTGGTGAACTCCAAAATCCCATCTGCTTCCATTTTTACAAGTTGTAAAGAACCCATTATTAAAAACAAAATTATGGAAACAATTGCAAACAATACACCAAACTAATCAATTAAATAATTAATGGCCGAAATCAATCAGATTCACCAAACAACCATCAATCATATTCAAATAATTCCCAATTCAAATACCCATGAAAACCTTCAAGTATTCACATGTATTACCATAGAACAATAATGAACAGTAAAACTTCGGTAGAACATGTATTTAGGGGACCCGGTTTTCCTAAGGCCTTTCATGGTTGCCTATGTAGCACTTCACAGTTGAAAGGTCCAATTGTGGACAAGTGCAACATAGATTACCATTACAAAGGCTTTGGGAAACATTCATTTCAAAACAAAACAAGTACACGCTGGCAGCCAAACATGATGAAGTGTATCCAACTTGTATCTGACATATAACAAGAAGCATTCAGACATGGAATTTAAATAGTGCAAACATTAAGACATGCACCCTTCGCCGTAAACTGGTAAACCCAACTATCGT
>VDFB02154791.1:189057-252589 GCA_007258455.2 Sequoia sempervirens | reverse complement strand
TTACAAGTTACACATATTAAGGTTTGATCCATTATCAACAAGTGTTTGCTTTATCCATGTCCTTTTATATCGAAATATTAATATGAAAGATTTTTTTTTTTTTTTGCACTTCCAAATGAGGGAGGTCACTTTGGTGGAAAACAATGTCAACATTTATTCCTTGAATTAGGGCTACTATGTCATTCAATTGCACATTAGAAGGGACAAGAAATTTTTGTAAAGAACTTTGAATCATGTTATGATAATTAGGGGAGGCTTGAATAAGGTTCCACAATGGTATCTTAGCAAGAGTATTCTTTAGTTGTTCAACAAGATCATACTCCTTTCCACTAGGAGGACTCGGTAAGATAGGGTTAGGTAGGATAGGATTAGGAAATGGGAGGGATGTTTAAGGTGTTTTTCTTAGTTGTAGATTGTTCCTAGTGTTATATATATGAGCAATGGTATTATAACTCAGTTGCTTCAAAACATTACTCTTAGGTGGGTAAATGATAAGTTTAGATTTGTCTTGAGTTTGTGGTTGTTGTGAGGGTGGGTACAGAATTAGAGGATTCTTAGGATGTCCCACAAGGTATGTAGGAGGTACAATAGTCAAAGGGGATCTAATGGAAACTTTTGCATTCATAATATTAGAGGTCTTGGTTTGATGTATTTCTAATAAAGGGAAATCTAGTATCATCTTTTCACCATAATCCAAGGAAGTCACATCACTATTATTGTCATTTTCTTGCACAATGATATCCTCCCTAGGAGGAGAGTTTTTAGGAGAACTAAAAACCAAATGTTCTTGACATTCAAAGATTGGTTCTTCCAAAATGACTTCATCACAAGTAGGGGAATGATCAATGGTTGAATTGTCTTGTTCCATAATGTTTTTCCTATGGGAAGAAAGACACATAAGATTCTCATGACTTGTATTTTCTAACATCAAAGTATCTTCTTCAAAAATAGGAGAGATACTAAGAGAATAAAAAATGTGACTGTCATGATCATTCATAATTTCATTCCTTTATCCCATAATTCCTTCCAAAATAGGATAGGTAGGGGAAGGATCATAAAGAGGGTCATTATAGACCTTAAAGATTTGATCATCTAACATGCAACATTTCCTCATCATTTACAATCTCATCCTCTTCCACTAAATCGTTCTCACAAGAAAAGGGAGAATGGAAATTAGGTAAGGTGATGTTTAGAAATGTGTATAATTTTATTCTCTTGTGCTATAATATCTTCCCAAAGGAGACGAGGAGAAGGAAAAAAAACATTTTCATGATTCTCAATGATTGTATCTTCTTTCACCAAGGTACCTTTGTCACTAAAAGGAGAGGTATTGGGAAAAGAAAAACTATGATCGTCATGATTTTCTATGTTTGCAACCTCTTCTATCACATCATCCCCACAAATAGGAGAGATAGGAAGGGGTGTAAGTTTAAGGAAAGCATTCAAATTTTTACTTTCTTGCACTAAGAGACTCTCATAACTAGGAAATATATTGAATGAATGACTAACAAGCTTATTGACTAAATTTTTCTTTGCAAACTTGGAAAATATGGATATGAACATTTTTGAAAAGTAATATATGAAAAATTAAAATGGAAAGAGACTTAAAATGAAATGTAAAGACCTAGAATGAAATGTGTAAATGCAATTTTCAGATTTCAAATAAGGTAATTTTATAATTATACTATGCTAGTTTGAAAATGAAATGTTACAAATGCAAATTTGGAATTAATCAATGCATGAAATGGACCAATTTAAGCTAGATTTAGTGAAATGCATGTAATAGAAACTCAACCAACTGAAATAGATAACTAATGGTAGCAAAAAAATGTGTAGAAACAAGGTTTTAAAAGCTATAAAATCCAGTTTCAGATCTGCACTGGGACTAAATTTCCCAAAGGGGCATATGAGTCCCAGTGAGGGTTTTTTGCACAATTTTTCAGAAAAGTTAAGTGATTTTTATGCTTTTTAGTTTGAGTGATGTCTAAGCTAAGTGAAAATGTAGATTTTAGATGAAATTTAGTGACACATGATGCTAAAATGCAACCTATATGCACTTTCACTAATGCAAAATTTAGAAACCCTAGAATGCCAATTAAAAATGCAAATCCTAATTAAAAGTTAATGTAAGCTATATCTAGGATGGTGATGCACTCCAAATCAAAAAAGGTGCTCAAAGGTCAGATTCACCATATAGAAAATTATCGTTGCTTATGGTTTAGTACATAGAACAAAAAAATTCTACACTCCACATTCAAGGAAACCCTAGAGATCTCAATCCAAGGATAAAGTAGGGGAAAGAGATCTTCCAATAGGGTATCCTAGGGTATGATTAGAGAATAAATGATGGCTTACCACCAAGATAGGGCTTGGAAATACTAATGAAATGAAAGATCTAAATGACCTATAAATGCAAGAAAACTATAACCGAAAACTATAAAATTAGAGGTGTGCACTTGCAAACCTATAAAGGCTTGAATGAGGACTTAAAATGTTGAAAATGCTGATTTTGATTTTGACTAGGACTCATACGCCAGTCTGGGTTATTTAGTCCTAGACAGGGTTTTCTATGCCAAAACTGGAATCTAACAGTGCTTATTCTGAATCTCCTAAAACCTTGAAAAAATGCTCTTTTTTCAAAGTGTAAGGTCTGATTCTACTCTCTAATCTCTTCTCTTTCTTCCACACTTTGTTTTCAAATCTAAAACCATGATTTCAAACCTGTAGAAGAATTTTCATGACGTTGCAAGTGAGGAGACATCTCCAACAACTTCCTTCAAGCTTGTAACCTAATCTTCAAAGGTCATTCATGCTCCAAAACACCTAGATCTATAATCACACATGTAAAGAGGAGAAAAATTTGTTGATTGTTAGTGAATAGGGGTTTTCCTTGGTCAAACCCATTTTAGGTAATTAAAACAAATGATGAGATAATGAAATAAGGACATGAAACATGAAACAAGGAACACAAAACATAGATAATGATACCTTGAATGATGTCTTGTAAATGAATTCTTGTAAATCTATAATTCAACATGAAGTGGCCATAGAGGATGTAGATATAGACCTTGAAATAAGTTTAGAAAAATGCTAAAAATATTGGATCTTCAATGCTACATCACAAAAATAGCTCAAAAACATGCTTGATGCTTGATAATCTTGACATGCTGATGGATGTTGAATTGTTACAACAATTGATAAAGAAATCTTCCCTTGAATGCCTTAGAAATGCTCTTGAATTCTCTCTTGATGCTCTTGTGAAGTCTTGGAATGCTTAACTTTGAGTGCTTGACTTGATATCATTAAGGCTTAATGAAATAATGATTTGAGACATTGTTTATATACGAAATCCATCCAAATTATCATTTATTAGATCCCAGATGTCGGCATTCATGAAATTTGAATTTAAAACTTTGATTTCCTACTCAAAACCTTAAAAGGGGCCAAATGGGACTCATACACCATCTATGGCATATCATATACCCAAGGTGGCATATGGGTCCCATAGGGCCTTTTTAGAGAGAGAAAGTGTTGGGGAGATGAGAAATTAAGTCTATTTGATGATCTTGTTGGGATTTCAATTAAAATAAGCATTGGGATGCATAATATAGGGTCTTAGGGGACTATTAATGATGATACAAAGGTCATAAATGCAAGGGGGGCCAAAAATCAATGTGAAAGTGTAAATAAATATACTTTGCAACATCAAATTAAGAAAATTTACATCTATTTAGCTTAAAAGGGCCCTAAATCCAATGTGAATGTGTACAACAAATTACAACACTAGATTAAGGAAAAATTAGGTCCAAGGGCCCTAAATTTAATGTGAAGGTGTAGATGAATACACTGTACAATATTAAATTAAGGAAAAATTAGGTTTATGTAGCTTAGAAGGTTCATAAATCGAATGTGAATGTGTTAAAAACATTACAACACAAGATCAAGGAAATGCTAGGATCATTTAACATTAATTATTCCTAAATTAGGTGAGGAATTGTACCATTTTTGAGAGCATACAATTTTCATCGTTACGGGATGAAAAAAATCCCTAACTTTATCAACTTCAAGTTTTGGGATGTGAGGCATATCTTCATGTTACCAACGAAAAGTTGTCAAATGTGAATTATAAAATTATAAAATGTATCTTCATTTCCTATTATGTCAATGTGAAATGTATAGTTTTTGGATCATCTATGGACAAGAATTTTAAATATAGTTAGAATGTTCTCTTTAAGGAGATCGAACCTTTGCCTATCATGGTTGTGCACTAATTTTAATGTCCAAAGTATATGGTGTACTTAATCAAACAATAATATAATTATAAAAAATGGTAAGATAGAGGTTTAGATGGCACCAAATGCAAAAGTGAATACAAGGATTTTAAACATGTCTAAGGAAGAATAACCTCCAACTCAAATTTTGAGAAATTCCAACTGATAGAGAATGCACATAGAAATTTATATACCGCATAACTTAATATGCATATTTTCTTTGATTACTAAGACTGATGAACCTTGAATTATGAAAGAGGAAATTGGGATAGATGAAAATGAATCTTAAAAAAGTTCCATGGATGATGAGATGGTATGAACATTCAAAAAATAATGAAACCTATGGCTTGGTATATTTATGAGATTAAAGGAATAATGTTGACTATTTTGGTTCTTCAAGAATAATTTCAATTTATATGGTTGTGTTTTGAAGTATAGCATCTAATTGGTTGGAAAAGGATAGTCTTAAGATGAGGAAGTATATTTTACTATTATTTTCTCTGCAATAGATAATTTGACATTAATTAGGTTCTTGTTAATTATTGTATAATATTTTAATCACTAGATAATGAATTTGGATGCTAAGAAAAATTTATCCTATTGTAACATGGAGAAATAAATTTACATTGTTGAAATGAACGAGACAACTAAGAGGGGGGGTGAATCAATCATAGAAAATTAAACCTTCCAAATCCTTAACAGTAATCAGATCCACAAGCGTTCATTAAACCCTTATTTTGTTAGAATGATTAAATATGAAATGCACATAACAAAAATTGAAATCACAACATCATACACAAGAGAACACCATATTTATGTGGAAAACCCAATGAGAGAAAAACCACGGTGAGGGTTAGCTCACAATATAAGTAATATAAAAATTGATACAAAAGGGCTCTCTACTAGAATAGGACACACTATCCAAAAGGATCACAACTAGGGCTAACTTCCATAAAAATAATACAAGAATATAAAAGAGGAATGTTACACAAAGTAAACTTCTCAATGCAACAAGGAATCCACCACAATTGCTTGCACACTTTCATAGTCTTACATGAAAGATTTCAGATGCCTTTAGCTCAGTACCTTCAAGAACCTTCACATGAAATTCACATTTCTTTTCTCAAATTTTTATAACACACATCACTCACATCAATCTTGCATCTATCCTACTTCTTACTCTTTCCATCATTTCCTTTTATCAACACCATACATATTTATATCAAGCTCAACCTTAAAAACCTTCTCCAGTGTCAACAACTAGCCCTTATACATACAAATTAAAAATAGGTTTTCACCTAAACATTCTTGTAGTGGATAGGAATGAAAGGAGACCTACATAAATACTTGATAAGGACCCAAATAGATCCCTCACATGTAGTGTTAAACAAAAGGTCAGCCAACACCCATGAAAAATACCATAATCATTAAGTAGACACTTAAATCAATTTGAAACTTTCATACAACAAAATTCACTTGAACACAATCCAAAATAATCCATGAACTACTTAAGATTCATCAAACACTTCATCCAAGATTGCATCATGTGAACACTTCAACTCAAAACAACTAGTAACCCTTATTTGCATATAGATAAATGAAACTCATTCTGTACTACACCAAATTCAGTAAAATATTGAATACAGAAAGATAAAACCATTATAAGAAACTTCTCAAATCTATAAAACTTGAAGCCAAATAGTAAATAAACATGAAGAAAGTGCATTTCTCCAAGGCCACATAAAACATCACTGAACAACTAGTTCACACACTAGTGAAAATATCTTGCACTATACAACTATCCATAAACCCAATCTCTGAATATAGCATCCTCTGTCAACCTTGAATAACCTGTAAGATTTGCATAGGCATTACATCAATACAGAAGAAACATGAAGCACAATACCAGAGTACACTATGAACACTTGCACAACTCAGTTTACATTGTTTATCAAACTTTCTCAAAATCACTTGAAAACTATGTACCATAGACATCTCAGCTCATTTCATCATTCCAACTCATCTTCAAACACTACAACAAAAATAT
This sequence comes from Sequoia sempervirens, assembly GCA_007258455.2. NCBI lineage: Eukaryota > Viridiplantae > Streptophyta > Pinopsida > Cupressales > Cupressaceae > Sequoia > Sequoia sempervirens. The sequence continues at coordinate 246,271 of VDFB02154791.1, read as the reverse complement.
AGCTCCATGTACTCACAACACTTCCTCAAGGTCTCAACTACACATGCACAATCTATTTTCCTCTTTTTCACAATTTTCTCAATATCCTCAACATCTTCATCCCATAGTTGACTGCAATGACAACACTAGTCAATTGAATTTTTGTTTAGATCAATGAAAACACCTTCATACTTGCAAAAATCTCCCCCTTTGTCATTGATGGCAACATAAGATGTGAAAATCTGCCAAAGATGACACAACAAATCTCAACACTCTCTCCCATTTTCTTTTTCAAATTAGAGATCCTACACAACATCCCTGAAACCTTCTCCCTTATAGGAGTCTCTCTTTCTCTGAAAATAACTTTCTCTACTTTTTCACATGATTCTCTCTCTCCCTTTAACATCAGGGTATGTGAAAGATCATGATGGGCCAAAAAGTGGCAATATGATGGGTATGTGGTTGATGACATTTTTTTTCACCCAAAATTGATGAAATAAAAAGAGTTTTTAAAGGAGATTCTCAACTTTCAAAAAATATAAATTATGCTTTACTTTTAATTTAATAAGTAATTATTATTCATTTTCTATTCAAATTATGACTAAAGTTTGAGATTGATAGACTAATTGAAAAACATCTATAGCTTTCCAAAAATGGTATCACATTTTTGAATCCAAAATGCATCACATTCTATGCTTTGCATAATATAGGATTCAAAATAGAAAAATGAATTTCACTTGAAGTTTGACCAAGTTAAAGATTAGTGTGGACATACGAGGTTTTCATTTTAAAAGTTGTATTAAAGAATTCATAGTAATTGTTACTTGAAAAATTACAAAAATATGACTCCACATTGAGACCACTGAGTCCTCTACCCTCTATCTAAAATCTTATAAAAATAATATCATTTTATTGTGGTTAGAGTGGACAGGCAGACCTAGTTATTTTTTTCCCTAAAATTTAAGTACTACTACTGAAATTTTAAATTTCATAAATAGTTTTTTTAAAATAAACCTAGTAGTTTAGAAACTACATTCAATTTGATACTAAAATTCTATTCTTTATATTTTGAAATAATATAGATAAGCTTATTCAAATTTTTCGTCAAGTTACTAAATCTGATTTTTCTGATTTTTTTCCATAGAGGCCTATTTTTTCCATGATCCTGCACATACCCATCAATAGCAATGGCTAATTTTTTTTGCATTGTTCTCCCTCTTTGACACTGAACCAAAAATACCTACTCTGAATACTCCCCCTTAGGAGTGTTAGTGCAGGTTTTTCATTTTCCTTATGTTAGGGAATATTTATTTTTTCTACACACATTACTAAGCTTTCTTAGGTTATATTAGGATGGTTAAGATGAGGACATGTGGCATAATCTATAAATAACATGTGTCACTCACACCCATCTTTAGGTAGTTGAGTCTCACGCCCTCTTTGGATTCTTGTGCCACCTCTCATAACCATTTCTTATCTTTACCTGAGTAGGCATAACCATGTAAATTGGCATTTACCAAATAGGTAAAATTCCCACCTATTATGAGCACTTGGGAGTTATTAAACCTCTTGGAATTATTTGCTATTATTTTTCTATGTAAACAACACTCACCCCTCCCCTTTCCTAGTAATATGGAATTCTAGTTCAGTCCTAAGGGAGTGTTGAGTTTATTCATCTCTAGATCTCTTTACTTGCTTTCCTTCAACCATTTTTATCTTGGGTGATTTCACAACCAAATCTAACATGGTAGCAAAGCTGACCTTGTGAGTTGTGGGTTAGCAAATTTTCAATCCATTCTTGAAAGCAATGTATGCTCTTCTCTTGCATCATATGATGACCTGGAGAATAAACTGTTGATAGAGATCTCAATTTATAGGGGGGATTCCTTTCTATTACATGTTATTGTAGGTATTTTAGAGATTCCTAGAGACATTTTGATCTCACCATTGATTTCAGAGCAACCAAAAAAGTTGGACTAGGCTTTTGTTTAGTCCAAACCAAACATCAGATGTGAGATCTATGAAGGATTGCAGAACAAAGGTTTTATCTCAAGATATGATGAGCTCCTAAAAATGGGGTACCTTGAGGAAGAATGGACTATGCCATCGCATCCAGAAGGCCCAAATACCCCTATTTTTATATAAAATTTGTCAAATTTGGAAAAATTAATTTTTGAGGCAATTTTTTTGGTAGGCAAGCCGTATGGCCCACCTACACAGTGTACGGTATGACACACATTATGAAAAGTTTCAAAAAATTTCATTTTTTATTTTTGTACAATATTAAAAAGAAAATTCATTTTGTAAAAAAAAAGGAATATTTATATGAAGCTCTTTTTATAAAATATTTAAAAAAAAAAATGAAACTAGGGATTTACCCCTACGCAGTACGCAGGGTACCCCTGGGTACAATATGTCTTCTCACTAGAGCTTAGGCCCCATTTAACAGAAGTGTATGTGGCATTTTAGCCACCACCTAACTTTTCTTTTTATTATTTCACCTTCTTTTAAGGCTTACATACCCCACTTTAATATTTAGCTTTTTCTTAAAGTTTTTTTAAATATTTTCATTTTTTAAACTTATTTTAAAATCTACATTCAAAAATCTTGTTGTACCTACATGCCTCAACCTCTATCCCAATAAAATTGACCCTTTTTCCACATTTGGGAGTAAATTTGGAGGTCCCGCCTACTTTGACAGAGGTCCAAATTTAGCAAAATATCCTCTACATTTGGTAGAGTTCTAGATTTATCTGGAGCACACTTATTTTTGGTGGCACTCCAAATTTAGTAGCAGTTCAATCAAATTTGGCGGATATGATTTTTTTAAAAATTTCACCCCTCTCTGTTGAAGTCTTCCTTTTTGTTCCTAAACTTCAGAGCACAATATCTCAATCATGGGTATGTGTAGGATTGTCATGGAAAAAATAGGCCCTTAAGTGGCGAAAAATTCAGAAAAATCAGATTTAGGAAAATTGACGTAAAAATTTGAATAAGTTATCTATATTATTTCAAAAATATGTAAGAATACAATTTGTAGCAAATTGAATGTATTTTCTAAACTACTAGGTTTATTTTTTTAAAAATCTATTTGGTGAAAAATTTGAAATTTCAATGTAGTAGTATTAAATTTCATGGAAAAATAAGAAGTAGGTGTCACCGACCACCCTAACCACAATAAAATGATAATATTTTTTTTATGAGATTTTAGATATAAGTAGAGGACTCATGTATTGATGTGATGAATAATTTTTTGTATTTTTTTTCCAAGTAAATAATGAGTAATGATTTTTTACTACAACTTTTAAAAAATATAAAATCATATGTCCCACCACCTTAACTTGGTCAAAACTTCATAAAATTCAAATTTTTTTTTAATCCTATAGTATATGATAGATAGATCCATGTTTTATTCAAAAAATGTGATACCATTTGAAAGCTATAGATGTTTTTCAATCACTATCAATCAAGACTTTAGTTGTAATTAAATAGAAAATGAATAATAATTATTTATTAAGTTCAAAGTAAAGCATAATTTATATTGGTGGAAATTTGAGAATCTCTTTTAAGAACCCTTTTTGTTTCATCAATTTTGGGTAAAGAAAAAGTCGTCGGCCACATACCCTACAAATACCCATCATATCGCCACTTTTTGGCCCATCATGATCCTACACATACCATCATATGAAGGTGTTTTCCAACAATTTTTTTTTATTTGGGTAAAATTCATGCTCTACACATTGGTGTAATAATTTTTTGCTCAACTAGTCCCAGTTTTTTAGAAATTCAGTTTCTTCATCAGATTTGAAGGACATTCCTCATTTTCTAAACTTCAAACAGATGTAACTTTCATGTACGACCTCAGATTGAGGTGATTCTTGTTTTGAAAGTGAATATTTTTCCAAGCACTACAAATTGGTGCTATTTTTAGGTTCTCATTCTATGATTTTGTTGTACTTTCAGTATTTGAGTCCCTTTTTGGACATTGTAAAAATATGGAAAATAACTCCAGCATTGTAAATGCACTGATTTATAAAGTGCCAAATCATTTTTTGTTGGGGGGATTCTTCATTGTGTGAAAAATGGGGGGTGTCCCTATGTGTTTTTTTTTCTTACATTGCAACAACAATCTAAAATGGAGAAAATGGTTCTTCTACTCACACAATACAATTACTTTGAGTGGAAAAATGAAATGGAACTTCACTTAAGAAAGTTAAAATTGTATAGAATAACAATGGGTATTGATAAGGAACCTATAGAGCATGAAGAAAACCCTAAATGGTTCAAGAAATGTGATGAATCTTTTGGCACCTTATGAATTGTTCTATCTACTAATCTACACTTCCATATTATGTTTGCAAAATCACCAAATGAAGTGTGGAATACTCTAAATACTCTCTTTGGTAAACAAAATGATTTGAGAGAATAATCATTGGAGAATGAGCTCATAGGATTGATTCCATGCAACTTTGACACCATTTAAGATTTATTTACTAAATTGAATGCCATAAGATTGCAATTGGAGCATTGTGGCGTTAAAAAAAAATGACTCATAGTTGATTTTAAGCATTCTTTCAAAAATATGGTCTAGATTATACAATGCTTGTTTATGCATTTCATGCAATGAAAAGATGCTTAGGAAAATGATTTACTATGCCTTATCTAGGTGAGTTTGTAGCTAATCTCACTAAGGAGCAAGATAAATTGATTCAAATGGGAATTGTTGAATCTTCCAATTCTCATGCCTTGACTACAAAAAATATTCACTAATAAGAAAAATAAGAAGCAAAAGAACCAAGGAGATAGAAAGAAAGATTCAAATCAATCTCCATCTACTTTTAAAGTAGACTCTAAATTCTCTTCAAAAGAGGTTCATCTAAGAAGGAGAAGTCCACTTGTGCATATTGCAAGAGGAGTTGACATGAGGAACATTCTTTTTATAAGAAGGACATTGATGAACTAAAACATCTTCTAAGTAAGTTGAACAAAATAAGTTTTCCTTCTCAAATGGTTGATTCATCTTCTTCTAATTCTAAAAATTCAAAACAATCAAAATCTGATAAGGAAAAAAGCCATACTACTAGGGAAATTAAATCAAAAGGTAAAGCTATTTTTGCTTCTATAGGTCTTGGATCAAAGAGATAGCTCTTAGATTTTGGAGCTTCTCATCATATGGATACTACAAAGTCTATTTTCTCTTCTTTTGAGCCTTTTGTTATGTCACCCATTCTAATGGGAAACAATACATCCATGGATGTTATTGGAATGGATCTATTCATATTGGGGATGACACCTTCAATGATTTTTTGTGTGTACCTCATTTGAAAAATAATCTTCTTTCCATATATCAAATCACTCATGGTCGAGTAGGGATGACTATGGAATTCACACTTGATTTGGTTATCATTAGAGACCTAGAAAGTAGAGATATAATTTCTACTAGGATGGTGTCTCATGCATCTCAATTATACACTTTTTTAAACTTTACACCTAATGATGCCTTTGATCCTTTGGTTGTTGATCACACTACTAGTGCAAATTTTTATTTTGAGAACTTTGGTTACTTGAACTTGGGTATTCTCGCATGTGATATAGTTGTTCAGCCTTGTATTCCTTCTCCTCCCTCTACTACAAGTTGCATCTAAGGATATTGTGTGTTGCTACATTCATGGATACTTGGGATTCAATGGAATAGGATCTACATAATCTTCCAAATATAGCTAATTGAGATGAATACTTGGCAAACATTGCAGGTTTGTTTATAGAGTCTCATATTTTAGACTTGGGAGACACTATTCATGACATTCATCTTCTATTTGATGTAGTTGATTCTTCTTTAGTTGTTATGGAGGAACCTTTGGATCCTCTTATTCATTTTCCACATGATCATTCATTACAGTTTGACATGAGTGTGGATACTTTTGAGCAACATTTGGAGGAGGCATCGTTGTCTTCATAGGAGATAGTTGAGTCTTTGGATCTTGTTCTACATACATCTCCACTAGGTTTTGGATTGTCATCTTCATCAGTGTGTCCTAGAATGTCTGATTTGATGGTGGTAGCTTTTGGCATCAACATGGGGATACATGAGTAGTTTTTAGAAACATCTTACATTTTGAGCTTTCTTCGCTTATATTCCTTCCACAAATGAGAAAATGTTCTTCATACACCTTTGGTTTTATTTCTTCCTAAGGTGAAGAACAGTGTTTGAAGATTGTGGTCCATTTTCTACATCCAGTTTTGAGCATCAACCATTGGCATAGTTCACTACATTAGGGAAGGATAGATAGTCTTTCTTATCCATTCTATTTTGAAGGGTACTATTTCCTTGCATGGGATTTTTTCTTGTGTTGGGAAACTTGTTTTATTTTCTCTCTTTTGGGGAGGATTTTGTACCACTAGGTTTTCTCCTTTTCTCTAGTTGTGAGAGATTGGTTTGTACATGGGTACCTAACATGGCATAGTATCCAGGAACCATATTTGTGTCTTTTCATTCACCTAAGCTACTCTTAAGGGGGGTGTTAGTGTAGATTTTTTATTTTCCTTATGTTAGGGAATATTTATTTTTCCTATACATATTATTAACCTTGTTGATTAGGTTATATTAGGATGGTTAAGATAAGGACATGTGGCATAATCCATCAATCACATGTGTCACTCACACCCATGTTTGGGTAGTTGAGTCTCACACCCTCTTTTGGATTCTTATGCCACCTCTCATAACCATTTATTGTCTTTACTTGAGTATATATCTTAAATGAAGTCCAATGCATTAGATAAATTCAAGACATTCAAAGATATGGTTGAAAATGAAGTAAATTTGAGGATAAAATGCTTAAGGTCTGATAGAGGTGGAGAATTCACCTCTCATTAGTTAAATATGTTTTGTGAAGTGCATGGAATAAAAAGACATTTATTTTCTCTGAGAACTCCTCAGCAAAATGGAGTTGTTGAAAGAAAGAAGAAAACAATTCAAGAGGTTGCTAGATTAATGATAACTAAGGTTGGTTTACCAAAAGTTTACTAGAGAGAATCTATTCATACTATTTATGTATTCAGTCGAGTTCAAGAAAGAGAAAATAGTATAAAGACCCCCCCGTGAGCTATGGTATCAAAGAATTCCTATTATTAAGTATTTCAAGGTAATTGGAAGCAAATGTTATATCAGAAGAGATAAAGAAACTTTAGGAAAGTTTGATGGAAGAAGCTATGAAGGAATTTTTCTTGGATATTATACTAAAAGAAAAGATTACAGATGTTTCATGGTATGTGTAGGATCATCATGGAAAAAATAGGCCCTTAATCGACAAAAAACTTTAGAAAAATCAAAGCTAGGCAACTTGACGTAAAAAATGGAATAAGTTATCTATATTATTTAAAAAATATGTAAGAATAGAATCTGTAGAAAATTGAATGTAGTTTCTAAGCTACTAGGTTTATTTTAAAAATAAATCTATTTGATGAAAATTTGAAATTTCAATGTAGTAGTACTTAAATTTCAGGGAAAAAATAAGTAGGTGTCTATCTGACCACCCTAACCACAATAAAATGATAATATTTTTTTATAAGATTTTATATTTAAGTAGAGGACTCATGTCTCGATGTGATGCATATTTTTTTGTAATTTTTTTCCAAGTAAATAATTAATTCTTATTTTTTTATTACAACTTTTAAAAATATAAAAACTTGTATGTCTGACCACCTTAACTTCGTCAAAACTTTATGAAATTCAATTTTTTTTGTTTTAATCCTATAGTATGTGAAGCATCGAATGTGTCGCATGTTTTAGATTCAAAAAATGTGATATTGTTTGAAAGCTATAGATGTTTTTAAATCAGTTTATCAATCAGGAATTTAGTCATAATTCAAATAGAAAATGAATAATAATTATTTATTAAATTCAAAGTAAAGAATAATTTATATTGGTCGAAATATGAGAATCTCCTTTAAAAACTCTTTATGTTTTATCAATTTTGGGTGAAAAAAAAGTCGTCAGCCGCATACCCTACACATACCCATGAAATCGCCACTTTTTGGTCCATCATGATCCTGCACATACCCTTTAATAAAATAATGAGAAAGATTGTAGAAAGTGCAAATACCAAGGTTGATGAAGCAACAAAGAATTCAATTGATATTGATGGATATATGTATCTGATGAACCAGATTGCGTAAGAATTGAAGAAATTATGGAAGAACATGAAAAGGATAAGCAAGAGAAGCAAAATGAAGAAAATGGAAGAGAAGAAGAAGCTCCAGTGGTGTCCCCTAAGACACCTGGATATGTAGTGAAAAAGAATCATTTAGAAATTCAAATCATTGGAGACAACAAAAGGAGTATTGACAAGAAGTAGAGTTGTTGCTATTGGTGAGGTAAATAAGTGTTTACTTTATGATATTAAACCGAAGACTGTAAATGAAGTATGCAAAGATGAACATTGGATGAAAGCTATGAAAGAAGAGCTTATGCAGATTGAGAAGAATCAAACTTGGGAATTGGTACCAAGGCCGACAAACAAAAACATTATTGGATCAAAGTGGGTATTCAGAAGTAAGTTGAATAAGAATGGAAAAGTGATTAGAAACAAAGCAAGGCTTGTGTGTAAAGGTTACTTACAAGTACAAGGCATAGATTTTCAGAAGAATTTTTGCCTAGTGGAAAGAATGGAAGCTATAAGGATGTTCTTAGCATTTTCTTCTCATAAATAAGTTAAGGTCTATCAGATGGATGCCAAGTCTGCATTTTTGAATGGCGAGCTAGAAGAGGTCTGCATGGAACAATCGAAAGAATTTTAGTTGTCAAATCAACCAGATATGGTGTGTAGATTGAAGAAAGCTTTATATGGATTGAAGCAAGCTCCTAGATTATGAAGGAATGTATTACAAATTTCTTAAAATCTTCCCGCCTATTGGAGATTATTATTTAAATTGAGTTATGGAAACTCTAGTTAGGACAAGCAAAAAATTAAAGGAAATATCATTTCCTCATGTGTGCACATTCATAAAAGAAGTCAATGAAGAAATTTGTGAATCCTATAGAAATAGGAAAATGGTTAAGCAAGTTAAGCCCATTATTTTTGTTGATGTTTGTAAGCAACTTTCACAAGATTTTGGCTACACTAGCATGCTAAAGAAACCAAGAAAATAGAAAAAAACATAAATGTCTTGAATGCAATCTATAGACACCTAAGAGGAATTTTAATAAAAAGAAACAAACATTATGAAAATTTGGTAAAGGGTATTCAACCAGGTTTCAACAAAGGTACAATAGATAGTAATCTATATTTTAAAACTAAAAATGATAAAATATTGATTGTAGTTGTATATGTTGATGACATTATTTTTGGAGGAAATGAAACTATGTGTAAGATTTTTGCGGAAGATATGCAAAAAGAATTTTAAGTGTCTATGTTTGGAGAGATGAATTTATTTCTTGGGCTAAAAATCAATCAAACAGAGAAAGGAATTTTTATTTCACAATCTAAATATGTGAAAGAGATGTTGAAGAAGTTTGGGATGGATGGTTCCAAATTGGTATGCACTCCTATGGTGACTGGTTGCAAGTTAGGTAAAGATGATTATTTGCCTAAGGCTGATCAGAGCAAATATAGATCTATGATTGGTGGACTATTGTATTTGAATACTACTAGACTGGATATTATGCATGTTGTCTATCTTGTGGCTAGATTTCAAGAATATCCTAAGGAAACACATGTTGCTATTCTTAAAACAATATTAAAATATTTGAATGGCACTCTAGATTATGGGTTATGGTATCCTAGGGATATTGACTTGTAGATTGGGCTAGATGTGTAGATGACAAAAAGAGTACAAGTGGTGGTGCATTCTTTCTTGGTTACAGATTAGTGGCATGGTTGAGTAAAAAGATTCAGTTTCCCTGTCTACTATTGAAGCTGAGTATAATGTTGTATCTCATTGTACACAAGTTCTATGGATGAAACATACATTGAAAGATATCATTGTGGTGTATGACGATCTTGTTTCTCTCTTCCGTGATAAAACAAGTGAAATTAACATTTTAAATAATCTAGTGATGCACTCAAGGACAAAGCATATATCCATGTATCATTTCTTGAGAGAGAAGGTTGTGGAGAATGAAGTAAAGCTTGAGTATTATTGCAAGAATGGAAAGGTTGAAGGAATTTTCATTGATGTCAACTAGTCAGTTGGTTCTCAACTAATTGTTGTTTCCATTAGTCTCATGGATGAAGGTTATTGGTTGTATATGTTGAGGATATTGAGAAAATTATAATGAAGATAGGTTGCAAGTGTTCAGTGGTTACTCTGGGTTTTGCTCCGGTTTTTTCTCCTATAGTTGTTTGGATTAGATATGTTGATCATGGTTGATGGAAGTTGCTATATCTAGATTTTTGGCTATTGATTCATTGTACAATGTGAGTTGTGTTCACCAATTGTGAACTGTGGTTTTCTGTGTTTTTGGTTGAGGTTCAGGTGAAATTTTGTTGGTCTAGATTTCTATTTGATGAAGTCTTATGATTTGCAGTTCTAGAGTTGAGTTTTTTTTATTGTAATTAAGATAATTTTGGTATCTAGAAAGTTTGTGCTTAATTGTTCTATGTGTTTTACACTAGTTTGGCTGACCTTGTGTGGAATATTACTTTCAAAGTTAGTGAAGTGTGTTGGATCTATTTGGGTCCTTATGAAGTGTGTGTTTGGGTCTCCTTCATTCTAATTCCACCCTAGGATGTTTTCGTACCAACCTAATTTGAATTGGAATATAGATGGCCAACTTTGGATATGTTTCAAAGTTGAAGATGGTATAAACGCAAAATGAGTTAGGGAAGAAGAGGGATGAGAACAAAGGAAATAGAGAAAAGAGTGCAAAGAGAATAGAGATAAGTGTGAATCAATGTGTGTATGATGTGAGTATGGAAAATCAATGTGAAGCCTAAATGTGTAGTTTTTAGAAGTAGTGAGCTGAAGGTGCACTATATCATTCATGCATGTCTACAAGTAGATTGAGTGAATTGTGCTGGAATCCTTTGGGTATGTGCAGGATCATGATGGGCCAAAAAGTGGAAATATGTAACTAATATGATGGCCCATGTGGCTGACAACTTCCTTTTTACCCAAAATTGATGAAACCAAAAGGATTTTTAAAGGACTTTGTCAAATTTCCACCAATATAAATTATTCCTTACTTTGAATTTAATAAATTATTATTATTCATTCTCTACTTGAATTACAACTAAAGTCTTGATTGATAGGCTGGTTGAAAAACATCTATATCTTTCAAACAATATCACATTTTTTGAATCTGAAACATGCATCACATTCTATGCTTCACATACTATAGGATTAAAAAAAAATTGAATTTTATGAAATTTTGACCAAGTTAAGGTGGTCAGACATACGAGTTTTTATATTTTTTTAAATTTGTAATTAAAAAATTCATAATTAATTATTTACTTAGAAAAAAATATAAAAAAAATGCATCACATCGGGACATGAGTCCTCTACTTATATTTGAAATCTTATAAAAAATATTATCATTTTATTGTGGTTAGGGTGGTTAGACAAACACCTACTTATTTTTTCCCTGAAATTTATACTACTACATTGAAATTTCAAATTTTTACCAAATAGATTTTATTTTTTTAATAAATAAACCTAGTAGTTTAGAAAATACATTCAATTTTCTATAGATTCTATTCTTACATATTTTTTAAATAATATAGATGACTTACTCAAATTTTTATGTCAAGTTGCCTTTGATTTTTCTAAATTTTTTACCACTTAAGGGCCTATTTTTTCCATGATGATCCTGCACATACCCCTTTGTTGCATTGAGATTTTCTTCTCTCTGTAACATTTCTTCTTAATCTTCTTTATATCTCTAGGGTAGTGAGTCCTCCATGTTATTAGCCCTATTGGATAGTGAGTCCTTGTTTCAGACAATGAGTCATTGTTTTGGTAGTGAGCCTTTTTTTTCAGGTAGTGAGCCTCTTGTAATCAATTTTGATATTCTCTATAGTGTGAGTTAATCCTCACTGTGGTTTTTACCTTATTGGTTTTTCCACGTAAATATGGTGTTATTGTGTTTATGTGATGGTTTTCAGTTTTTGCACTAGTATTTAATGTTTAATCTGCTAAGTTGTGTTAAGGATTAGTTTCAGTGAATGAATTAAAGTTTAAATTTGTGACAAATGATTCATCCCCTTCTTAGTTGTCTTGTTTGACAAGTATATCTCTATGAAGGATCATATTTCTGATATATTTATGAAGTCTCTTCCTAAAGATACTTTTGAGTATCTCTGGGAGAAGTTAGGGGTCATTTCCCCTCCTTTCTTGAACTAGATGCATATGGAAATTCATTAGTCTGGTGGATCTATAGATCTATCTTATAAATTATAAGGATGTGACCATGGACTTGAAATTTTAGATTTCTATATAGATTAAAATGAATGAATAGGTGGTATATATATGTTCATCTTAGGTATGGAGAAAAAATGAAGAAACAAATAAGAAAATTTGTTAAGCTAGATTAATTATGTCAACTCTATGTTATAAATTGCAATTTTTTTGCTAGTGAATGGTCTTATTTTATTTGATTCTAAGTTATAAATGGTGTAGTGTTTGTCTAAACCTAATGATATGCATGGTATTTCTCATATTGCTTACACTAGTGTAATTTTTTAGTTTGATGTATACTATGGTGCTCACTATACTAGCTATTACCTAAAAAGTGGAAGTATTGATTTCTTGAATGGATAATATTGTTTCTAGGATAATTGGATAGTAGTGAAGAGAGTCCTCAAAATAATTTTGGTTGATTATAACTATTATATTTTCTATCAATGTGCCACTTCAAGAAAATTATAAGTAACTTATAGAGGTCTTATAGGTGACCTACAACAAACTTCTAGAACTTCCATGGGTAACTTACAACATTCCCATAGTAGTCTTGGAGATACATTAGGTCCTACATGTCACCTACAACACTCAAATGGGATTCAACAATATATTGATTCAAATCAAGTAGGATATATTGATTGTAGAATGTATGATAGTATTATGTATTTAAACTATTTAGTGGTGCTATTGATTAGATAACTATAAGAGATAATATGTGGTTTCCTTGTCCACAACACATGTAGAGTGTATTAAAATTTCTCATTGTAGCAAGAAGGCCATCTAGTTTTAGATTCAAATGTTGGATTAATTCTTGTGGTAGTTTAAATTGGATGCAATAGCCATATTTCCATAAACTTGGAAAATAACATGATTTTCATGAATATAAAAATAGCATTAATAGTATAAAGTTTAGATAGGTTCTTGTCTTCACCAAATTGTTGCAAAGATGGTTTTTGTTGCACCAGAAGATCAACCTATTAATGCTCGATACAACCGCCATAGTTAATGAATCCATGGGAGGAAATTAAGCCATGTTACAAACCTGAGCACTGCATTACACAACAAAAGAAGACAAAGGGCCTACACCTTGCAATATAAATTAGGTTGTAGGAGACTATTCTCTAGAATAAAAAAAATTCCTTTATCTATTTCAAACCATTTTGAAATTTGTCTAAGTATTTCACCAAAAAATCAAAGACCAAATTGAAAGTCTACTTTCAAATTTGAAGCAATGTGGTTCTGTCACCTAGATCTCATACACTTACTTAGGAAATGGTGGGTAGGTGCACCTTTTTGTAAAGGTTCTAGAATGTTTCATTTATGTAAAAAGCTAATTTACATAAAACAATAAATCAGGATTTGGAATGTGTAGAAAATATTTTTGTGCAGAAATATTTGGTTTTTAAACAACTCTCACAAATTAATGAGCACATAATTTCCCATGGGATGGATGCAGTGGCATTTAAAAAATAGAAAAAGCTGCAAGAAGAATGGAATGAGTTCTTTTCATAGGAAGAAGTATACTGGAGACAAAAATCTAGGGAACTTTTGTTAAAAGAAGGAGATGGAAACACCAAATATTTTCATATCTCAACTCAAATTAAGAGAGCTAAAGCATCAATCTTTTCAATTCATGAAAACACATCTGGAGTATGTCTTACAAAAGAATAAGACATCCAAAATGAAGAGATAACATTTTTTTCAAATTTGTTAACTGCCCCTATATGTCAATCACCACAGAAGGAAATGGAGAGAGAAGAATTGATAGAATCCATCCCTCAATTAATTTTTGTGGAGGAAAATGAGAATTTAATGAAACCTTTCACTTTGGAGGAAGTTAAATCAGTTGTCTTCTCATTACCATTAGATAATGCACCAAGTTTGGATGGATTTATAGTAATCTTCTTCCAAAAGTAATGGGATTTTATAGGAAATGATCTTCTCAAGGAAATGGAAGAATCAAGGAAGTTGCGCTCTATGCTTAAGTAGTTTAATGTAACATATTTAGCTATAGTTCCAAAAGTTAATCCACCAAAGTATTTCTCAGACTTTAGACCTATCTCTCTTTGAAATACAGTTTACAAATTATTTACAAAAGCTATATATCTTAGATTTCATCCTATTGTGTCTAAAATAATTTTTAAGGAGCAAAGAGGTTTTGCTCTGGGAAGGAAAATGACTGAAGGATCCCTTGTTGTACATGAAGTTTTAAATTACATAAACACAAATAAGCTTTCATCTTTTATTATAAAATTGGATATGATGAAGGCCTATGATAGGGATGATTGGACTTTTAGCATTCAAGTTTTAAAGAAGTTTATCTTTAGTCCAAAATGGTGCAAGTGGATTTTGTCATGTCTATCAGAGGATTTTTTTTTAGTAATTATTAATGGTTCTCTATTGTGTGGTCTCACAACATACCCCAAGACTATAAGACTCGGGGACACCAAGTGAAAAATAATGCTTATAGAAGGTGCTGGCTAGCTGGAAAGATCACATAAAGTCAAAAGTAAAGATAAATATTTTTTTTGGAAGAGTACTTCGTAATTCAAGTGCTTTGGGTACCGGGTACCAGGAACTAGGAAAGCTAGAAATGTAAAAGGTAAAGAAAAGTGTTGAGTGAAGGGTTCCAGTCTAGGATCCAAGGTCTGGTAAATATGGAAGTTTTGGTAAAAGCAAAGGTCCGGGAAAATTATGGGTAAAAGCTAAACACCAAGTACTAGGTACTGGGTAACAATGCAAAGTAAAGTTTCAAAATTTTAAGGTTATCCAAAATGTTCGATGGTCCAATAACCCAGTCTAAAAGATAATTATGTGAGAATATATGATTTTCTTGAAAGCATGTTATTTATGATGGATTTATAATGATAATCAATTAATGATGGTTTTATTTACATGAGATTTTTTTAAATGTTTTTAAAAGAGATTTAATAGGTGGAATTTGTGATTGTAGGAGAACCATATTATGATGCAAAGTGTATGGAAGGTCAGGAAAATTTGGATCACAAATAGAACCATATCCAGATCGAGCTATAAATCATGAGAAATTATGCAAAGGAGGAACTTGAGTCATCATAATTTATTGGGGATCTTAGTATTTCATAGACAGCAAAGGAAAGTACCAACCTCTGAGGAAGCCCATTCACAAGAGTAGAAAGCCTAAGGTAGAACAGAAGTGTAGGAACAAGATGATAATGCAGTCATTATGAATATATGGAAAGTTCCTACATACTATTAGGATTCAACTTATTATCTTGGAAATAATAAAAAGATGAAACACCTGAAGGACATCAACGTGCAGATGAAGGCTGACCTTCGTTGAATTTGTTTGCAATTCTCTTACCAGTCACATTCCACGTGCCATGATGTGATTCATCGCTTAGATTTCCTCATGTATTTGTCTTATCCTACTTGTGTCTTGCTTCTATAAAAGGCTAGGGGATACTTCTTTTTAAGTTAAGTTTAGAATTTGTGGATGTCGAAAGAGCCAAAAATTCTCTAGGGTATATGCAGGATCATCATGGAAAAAATAGGCCCTTAAGTGGAAAAAAAGTCAAAAAAATTAGAGTTAGGAAACTTGACGTAAAAATTTGAATAAGTTATCTATATTATTTCAAAAATATGTAAGAATAGAATCTATAGAAAATTGAATTTAGTTTCTAAACTACTAGGTTTATTTAAAAATAAAATAAATTATTTGGTGAAAATTTGAAATTTCAATGCAGTAGTACTTAAATTTCAGGGAAAAAATAAGAATTAGGTGTTTGTATGACAACCCTAACCACAATAAAATGATAATATTTTTTTATAAGATTTTAGATATAAGTAGAGGACTCATGTCTGGATGTGATGCATATTTTTTATAATTTTTTTCCAAGTAAATAATTATTTATTACAACTTTTCAAAAATATAAAAAACTCGTATGTCTAACCACCTTAACTTGGTCAAAACTTCATGAAATTATTTTTTTATTTTTTAATCCTATAGTATGTGAAGCATAGAATGTGAAACATGTTTCAGATTCAAAAAACATGATATCATTTGAAAGCTATAGATGTTTTTCAATCAGTTTGTCAATGAGGACTTTAGTCGTAATTCAAATAGAAAATGAATAATAATTATTTATTTAATTCAAAGTAAAGCATAATTTATACTGGTGGAAAGCTAAGAATCTCCTTTAAAAACCCTTTTCATTTCATCAATTTTGGGTAAAAAAAAAGTTGTCAGCCACATACCCTACACATACCCATCATATCACGAGTTTTTGGCCCATCATGATCCTGCACATACCCTCTAAGTTTTGCTCATTTTTCCTATTTTCTAAATCATTCTAGATTAAAAAAATGTATGCACATAGAAATTAATCAATATTGAAGCCAATTTGATAGCTACCTATCTCATGTATCTTTTGTAGTGGGTTTGCTAGTTCAACCAAACAAGACTATGTGTTACATCATTTAAGGGTGAATACAAAACCTACTCGGTGTCCAAACTAAACCCCCTTCTTTAAAAGCTCACACCATTTTATTCCTAGTTGTGAAGCAATATGGTGAAGTATAGAGAATTTTGATTTGATTTGATTAAATATTGGGGCATGCATGGAGAATACTTGGGAGCAATTTTATTTTTTTTAGTATTTTGATGCTTTATTTTATATTAGATGTTAAATTTTAGAAAATGTTCTAAAAATAGAATGAATGAATGGAAATATTATTGAAAATATTTCATTTCTATGATTTTTTTGAATGCTTAAAGCTAAATCTACTTAAGTGATAGAAAAATTATTTGATGTTCATGCAATATTATTGCAAATCTGTTGATTTCATGAGATTATTTTATGATCAAACTGAAAATCCTTTATCCGATGCTTATGATTCTTAAAGAAACTAGATATAACCATAGACCCCTTGAGATTAACAACAATATCACATCATACCCTAAAGCTAACCTAGTATGGTCAAGACCTAACTATCGGAGGCTTGGGGATTAAGCTAAGTCAACCTTTTCCTCTTTACTCAAACCTTTAGGTTGCTTGGTTCATTCTTTCAAGTAAAGATAGGTTCTTCATAGTTTTCCTATGAGGATTTTATCTACACTATTGCTGTGAGTAACATTGTCATCAATAAGAATTGGTGCTAGAAGGAGAGAACTCACCTTTTTATATATATCTTTCCCTCGAGGTTTTGTTCAGGAATTTGTATTGATTTTGAGTTTAGGAGTAGGTTGTAAGATGAAAGTCTATGCAAGCCGGTATTTCAAAAATTGAAGTTGAAAAGCTCCAAAAAATTCTTAACCAAAGATTATATCCTTTGAGTTTTTTCACCTTTGGTAGGGTCACTGAGTGTATCTAATTCATGATACAATTGATCACGGTGAAATCGATTGTGAAATAATTTTAAGTAGGGTAAGTTTGGCTACACATATAAGGTGATTTTGTTAATGGAAGAATTTTTAATTGCTAGAAGAAAAGAATCATTAACAAGAAATATTTTGAATTTTGGAAAAGAGTATAACCCTAGTGAAACTAAAAATGTTGGAAAATTAACTGATATATCAAAATAGTTTGTTAGCTGCAATTGTTATGAAGAAAATCTTAAGGTTTTATAAGAAGATAGGTGAGAATGTCGAGACTCAAAAATATGGCATTGAAAAAAAGGAAAGTGTTGGAATATGGCTTCTAGTGTTGTCATTGATGGCAACCTAAGTCATTGATCTGGTCTGCACTTCAGTATCTGACCATACCGGAAGACAGAGTAGAGAACAAGGTATCTGGTTGAAGTTGAATCTGTCAAGTGGTTTGCATTATCAGTTTATCAGTTTTGGTTGTGGATCTCAGGGAAGGTCTTTGGGTATATGAAATTTCTTACTTTTGAGTTTTGTGCTATCACATCAATTAGTGTACGAGTTAGGAGATCTGGTCCAATTTTCTATTCATCAGTGTATGAAGGGTAACTAAGTAAATGTGGGATGTTGCGAATGTTTAAGGAATTTTTTTTTAAGGTATTTTTTATGTTGGAGATTTTGTTTTGGGTCCTCAATATGTTGTGGCCGACTCTTGTATATGTACATTAAATGTTATTCATGTTTTGAGCTGCTAGTTGGAAAATATTTTCTATTTTATTGAAGCCGACATATAGTGATTGAATCCTTGGTGGTGGATATATATATGAGATGGGTATGTGCAGGATCATCATGGAAAAAATAGATTTAGGCAACTTGACGTAAAAAATTGAATAAATTATCTATATTATTTAAAAAATATGTAAGAATAGAATTTGTAGCAAATTGAATATAGTTTCTAAACTACTAGGTTTATTTAATATATATATATATATATTTGGTGAAAGTTTTAAATTTCAATAGAGTAGTACTTAAATTTTAGGGAAAAAATAAGAAGTAGGTGTCTGTCTAACCACCCTAACCACAATAAAATGATAATATTTTTTTATAATATTTTAGATATAAGTAGAGGATGTTGGAAAAACATGGACAAACAACTAAGAGGGGGGGAGTGAATTAGTTGTCTCAGAAAATTAAACTTCTCTAACTTAACTTAACCTTAATCTTAGATATGATGAGTAAGCAATTAACACAACAGAGAGACAAATATTACAAAGATTTTTTGCATGGAAACCCTATTAGGGGAAAAACCACGGTGGATGTTAGTCCACAAGATTATACTCTGTTAGAAGTATAAAAAGAAATAATAAGAGGAATGCACATGCATTCAGGCACATTTCCTAGAGCTCACTACTCAATTGAAAAAAGAGGACTCACTGTCCAACAATAGGGTTTGGATTAAAACCATTCAAGATGTGAACTAAGAAAATAGCTTCTTCACAAGTCTAATTATAGTTCCAATTAAGCTCAACACTTCTTCACACTTCACACAATCTTCTTCACACTCTCCTCTTCAATCGAATGATATTCACACATAAACACATAGGAGCACATGAAGAATCTTCTACATCAATGAACTAATCACCCTTATATATCCGCTACATGAGATCCCATCACTACTTCGTCGGTGAAGAAAATAAAATATTTTTGCAAATGTCAACCCAAATTTTAAAATAAACTTTAATGTGAATCCACCAAGGTTGGCCACAACATAGTGGAGACCCAAATTAACATCTCCAATGTGAAAAGACTTTAATTAATTTCACCTTGAAGATCCACAACACACTACCAACAACATGTCGGCCAGATACATGAAAAACCGAACATGCACAAGAAAATATCTTCATCCACGAGCTCACCGATTAATCTGGATGCACCACAAAGATAGAGAATGATATAGAGACATCTAAGAGCACTGAGAAACAACAGAGAAGCATTGACAACAACTGAGATAACTAGAATCACACAATCTTCATTCAGGAATACTGACAAAGACCAACAAAACACTGTCAAACCACAACATACTCAAAACTTCACGCGAACCTCTAAAACTTCTGGTAGATGATCTAGATAAACTCAATAATAAACCCTTAAATCCACATTAGCTAATCTACAACGTACAAAATAGGACACCATCATGACCTACACATAACACTTTCTCTTACAATATTCTCAATAGCCTCGACATATACAACAATTAATGCACCAAATGCTAATAGTGTTGACATCAATGACAACCAAATATTAGCAACCATATCCACAACATCCAATAATCTCCCCCTTTGGCATTGATGGCAACACATGATGTGAAAAATACCATCAATCCAATTGACTTCTTCTACAATACTCCTCTCAACTAAACTTATCTCCACAAATATTTTTCACAATGCACTTCTCCCCCTTTGACATCAATGGAAAACGTAACAATGACCTTTCCAAGCACACTGTAAGGCCTCTCTTTCCATGTGACTAATACAATCTTAAAGTGTTATATATTCCTCCTAAATAGATGGTTAGATATATTGCAAGTGATATGAAGATGATTGTCTAACAGTAACCTTATAGTTTTACGTTATGTTATTTTACTTAATGAAGATGTATGTGCATGCAAATTATTGTATGAGATTCAAACTTATAAGATGAATTCAAAATAAGATAATTGTTGTGTCGTATTACATTGGAAGAGTAATTACCTATGTAAATTATTCATGAATAAAGTTACAAAGATTCAATTTACAATTAATGTTGTTTATTAATATGTCTAACTATGCTTAATTATGTTGTGCAGGAAATTAAATGAGTCGATGTGGGATTAACATTAAAGGTCGAGAAGATAACGGTGCTAGCATGAGAAGGGATAACCATCAAGTGCAAATCAAAAGACTTTTTGTTGAGGATATAAATTTAACTCCATCTGAGACCTAAAAGCAAGTAGAGTAAATGTATTGGAGGGCTAAGGAATCAAATATACAAATAGGAGGACGGATAAATATTGGAATCAAATCAAATATATCTTTGGGAAGTTCTAAGTGTAGCCTATTTGACTTAGAAGGGTTTGAGGTTATATTTTTGATTGGGTGATTATGTTTGAGTAGAATCCAATTATAGGACATGTGATGTGAGTTTGGTTCGGGTTGGAACCCTTGGTTAGGATCAAAATTCGTATAGATTCTTTTGTGGGTTTTAAAAAGGGATTATTGAGTCAATTTCCTTGGTTTTTGAACAAGAATAGACCCCTAGGACCTATATATATGGGCTTGGAACCTTTTTGACATGTGAACTTGTCGTTGGAGTGTGAAAAGACCCCTCAAAAGTCCACATTCATGAATTTGATGAATTCAAAAAGTGTTAGGGCTTGGGAAGTGTGACTTGTAACTCTCAACTTCACACTCCCCAAAAGTTCTTGGAATTGGCACAAGACTCACACATGTGTGAGCACTTGTGGGAAAGAGTGTAGGTTTGGAGGATTCCTATATATCTCAAGAAGATGGAAGATTTGGGCATTGCACACTTCTCCTTTTGGAGAACTTGTGAAGTGAAGAAAAGAAGGAGAGAGTCAAGGATGGAAGAATAGGAGTTCAAAGGAAGCAGCTTGTAGAGAGATAAGTCTTTTTTCCATTTCTTATTCTTAGTATTGGTAGAGATAGCTTGTTCTATGCATTGAATCATAAGTAAGATTGTTTAAGGGATATATTAGAATAATGTGTTGTATAATGAGCAAGCTTGTTATAGCACTAAGCTCTCACCATCGAATTACAATGGTGTATAATGCATTTCTTGCTCGGGGGTATGGATAGAGCCCATGAGGCTCCATGACGCCATTACGGTAGGGTGGAGAGCAAGACCTTGTTCAAGAGTTTGTAATTCAATTATTTCCTCAAATGTTGTGGTAATATTTTAAGTCAAAAAAGAAAGAAAGATGGGTTTCATATTATTTTGTTTTATGAAGAAATGAAAGGAGCAAGTCTTTGATATTTTGCATGAAAATTGTATTTTTTTTCTCCATCTTATTGTAATATTGCAACTTAAAAGATGAGTTTCATACTTTGTGTAATTAAGTGGAAGGAGCAAGCCTTAACGATGCATTTTTTTGTTGAAAAATGAAATAAATAAATAAATAAAAATGCTTTCTGTTGGTTACTGAAAACTATTATTGTAGGAACTTGGGAGAAAATAAAACGAGAGTTTATGTTTTATAATGCACCATAATACACAAAAGATTTCAGTGCCATATAGATTTTTATAGTAAGACTGTGTAGCTGTAAGTTTCTTTCATATGAGAATGTTGTAAAAAAGTTAAATGGGATGCATATTTAGTAACATAGTTTAAGAGAAACATTAGAATGGGCTACTGGTTGTAGGTTGCGTCATGGAGATTATCTTTTCCCTAGTTGTTTCTGCCCTTTCTGGGAATGGACACCATTATACCTAAAGTTCTATGTGATGCATAATGAGAAAGTTCCTTACCTGACGCCCTTAACTCGACTCTTTTTCTTTTCTACAACCAAATAATAATAACATAGTAGGGAAAGATCGATCACTACAGATTGTGGTTCATTACAAAACATTTCAAAAGAAGATATTGCAAAAAAAAAAGAGGCTGGCATAATAGTGCCTATTTATAGTTATAATCTTTCCCTACCATGCAGAGATAGGAGGGTCAAACTATAGATACCATTATGATCGATAAGTAGAAGAAAATTTAAATCAAATTAAAAAAAAAAGAGAGCAGAAGATATTAATAAACCTATGCTCTATTGTTGTCTATTTTCCCCGAGGGCTTGCACTCTGGTAAACCTTTCATACGTCCCCCTTCCCATAGAGTCTGGATATAAAATAATCCTCTGTCAGCAAGTGGAAACATCTTCACTCGCTAAGACTAGTCAAGTCTTTGTGCAACGCAATAATAGTTGAAGGAGAATGACAAAGTTTATAAGCATGCAGAGAGATATTTAAATAAATTTGGATGAGTAACTAATAGTGTTAGCACGTTAGAGGGAGAGGTCATGAGGGTGTTTTGATCAGGTCTTCTACTTGATATCTCAGGGCTGGAGTGTTTGTTCATTATGAATTTGAGTGATCGGTTTTAGAATATTTCATTGGATGATCAGACTGTTGGCATACTATGGCAGAACCTCGAAACCACCCTAAGGAAAGAACTCTTGCTATTGGTCTATTATTTTGTGATTTGTCTTTACCCTTCTGTCAACTTGTAACTCTGAATCAATTCTATTCACTAGCAAATAGAAAGAGAGCTAATCGTTCTTATCACGTTTCTTGGAGATCATTAAGTGCACTAATTTTTGCGCTAGATTATCATATAATATGGCAGTGACAGTATAAATAAATAAATTAATTAAAAAAAATCCAAAGATACGTTTGAATGTAGTCATGGTTTGTGAACTGTGGGATTCGAGTTGTAGGCTATGCAGAACAGTGAATGGATTCCTCGCGCGATTGGATTTGCTCATAGTCAAACTGAGTTTCACGGGTGCAATTTTTGCTTGGAGGGGATGTTATAGTTGTCTTGGCTGCGTATGCTAACCATTGGTTAGTTTTCCCCAAGGGGTGAGTTGAATAGGTACTCGTCTTCTTCACAGAATAAATAAATAAAATAAAATTACAATTAAAGTCTTAGTCTGTGTTGTTTGCTGCCCGAAAAGCATATGTACTCCTATGATGAATATAAGCATAAAGATAAAGTCGACTCTTCTTTTATGAAACTGTTTGATAATACTCTTGGTCAACCAGGTATGTTATTTGAGGTTATCTCATTGGATGCTTGCACCAATGAAAACATAGACTACCCCTAAATATAGATGCAAGCTTGTGTCAATTTTGTGAATAAATAAGTTAACTGTCTTACTCTCTTTTATAACCAGCTTTGGGAATCACTCCTATTATTCCTTGCCAACATCATAAGCTTTGTTTTTGCTTGAAAAATAATAAGAAAGAATGGGAATGAGAGCTGGTAATAACGCTTTTGCTGGTGGGGAGCTAATTTAAGTGTTTGGCATGTTATACCGTCCTCACCATCCATAAAGCAGTTCTTTCATAACGCTTTTGTGTTATTCAAAATTCAATCACTGAAAGTGATAATACAAATAGAAGTCCTTTTGCAGCATAACATTAAGAGGTCACCTATAATAAAATTAAGACCAACGCCCTCCTATAGCTGTTGTAACTCTTCCGGACATTGAGATCTCTTTGCGATGCTCAATGATCATTGCATAGCTGACAGCATTATAAATTTGACACAAACATCATATCACCCAGCTCCGAATCTTTCTTTTCACCATAGGAGCTATATATATTTAATTCATAGTAACTCCAGCTTCCATACCATTTCCATCAAATACAATAAAAATGTATTACGACTCTTACATGTAAATATTAGCCTGATGTCAGATCTATCAGAAGTCATAAGGTTACTACGGGGTATTTTTTTTTTAAAGCAAACAAGTACTCATTCTCTGCTGACGCATTCTATGTGTTCAAGCCAGTATTATTCTACTTAATGTTATTTGCCTTCTTTGAACATGGAATGCATAATATTGTCTTCTTAATGTGAACTTGACTTCCATAATATCCCATATGTGCATAAATCTAAAACGTAGGTAAATATCATTCCACCGTTCTTCCAGTTCCATGCCGTCCCCTCGTGAGAATTACCCTTAAGCATTTAATTTTTTTTTCAAAAAAGTAGCGTGGGGATACCCTGAATATAATTCTCCTTCAGTAAATGAGAGAAGAATATGTTCCCTTATTCTTAAAGGAGAATCTAAGATTATAAAAACCAGGGAAAGGATTATTAGTTAATATATACTCTTTAAAAGAGAGTTAAAGTCTTTTTATTCGAATTCTTCTTTCTTTAAAGTAATATTTTTTAAACATGTAAATGAAATAATATATATGATTATTGGTATTTAAGGAAATTAACAATA
The DNA here is from genome assembly GCA_007258455.2 of Sequoia sempervirens. Lineage (NCBI taxonomy): Eukaryota > Viridiplantae > Streptophyta > Pinopsida > Cupressales > Cupressaceae > Sequoia > Sequoia sempervirens. The sequence continues at coordinate 221,551 of VDFB02154791.1, read as the reverse complement.
AGTATAATGTAAAGGAATTTAAAAGGTATTTAATTGTATAATTTATTTTATTTATTTAATAGCTTTGAATTTATTTTTAGAGTATATATAATTAAATTAATAACGATTAAGTTATGATAATAATTAATAAATTCAAATAGAATTCTAATAATTAACTTATAAATTGTAATTATTTTATTCACTCTGATATTTAAATTTTCAAGTCGAAAATTTTAATGTAGATCTCAACAATGTTGTCAAGATGGTTTCATGGGTAGAACTTACAACTAAAACAATGTTTCATCAATTAATCCTCACTTATATCCTGTAGTTACTCATACTCAAATGTTGGGCCCTGACTTTTCACATGATCATTTGAGGGTATGGGTGATGGTCTTCACACATACCTGCTCGTCTATATACCAAACTCTTGCCCTTGGATCACGTGTCGTTGATCTCCTTGCAAAGGGAAACATCATTCGTTGAGTGTAATGCATCATCATGTTGTGCATGGTTAGTGTAACAATAGAAAATTTGCAAGCATGTGTAAAAAAAAAATAGTTGTGTTTTTCCTTGGAGTTAATTTACGGCATTACAAAAAAATGTTTATAAATATGCTTCTCAAACTCCAACAAAGGTTCACATCGGCCAAAAGGGTCATAAATCTAATGAATAATCACACATGAAGGTTGACCTCAAAATATAGAAAGATAATTCCACGTGAAATGAAATAACTTGTGAATCTCCCATATAGGTCCCCATAAACCCAAGATGCTTGTATGATGTTCCATTAAGCCCTTGCATGATTTGGAATAGGTCTGCAATGAGGAATCTAGGTTAGGTAGGCCTCAATGTGTTGACTAGTAAACACAGTGAAATTCTATGAGTGATAACTCTCGGTAGGAAAATGCAATTGATGTGAGATCTGGATATGTCATAAATGCCAAAATGTAGATGCTATATCCTACTTCGCAAAATAAGAAATGAAGATGCAATAAAATGTAGAATGAAATACTGAAACTACTTCTGAATGCAATGAAATAAAAGAACTATTTTTGGTTGACACAAGATTGCTTTACAACAAGCGATTCTCCTGCACCAGACACTCGAGGTTGAAAGAAAATAAGTCCCTCAATTTCTAGGGCTAGGAGGAAAACCAAGATGGTCCACCTTAGCCTAAGATATCCATGATGAATCCTCCATTGGTCTGCCTTTCCACTTCACAAGATATTATTTGTATTACTTGTTCCTAGTACTCCTAGTTCTGGTGTCCAAAAGTTTCTCAATCTCCTTCGATTTTTAGTGTGGTAATTGCTTCTTCAAATCTGCTTCACCAGTACTACCACTTGATTTTCCTTCATGAAACTCATATATGTCTGCAATGTTGAAAATAGGTGATATACCCAATGTTTCTAGTAACTCCACTTCATATGCATGTCCAGAATTAAACTTCCTCATCTTCAACTTACTATATGTACAAACTAGAAATCTTTCCTTCCTCAAATATAGCACCATTTTATATCCTACAAAAAATTCCTTATGTCTCTGGTGTTCATTTTATATCTCCTTATACATACTATTCAAGTCTTCCAAATGTTTCTAGACTTGATTAAGTAATTCCTCCATGAAATCTATGAATTATTTTGCCTCTGTACTCCTTTTTCTCTCCATACTGATGTCTCATAACTTTGAAACTCCTTTGGGATGTGTTTCAATAATAATCTCAAATGATTTCTTCCTTGTACTTCGGTTAACTAAGTTATTGTATGCAAACTTTGCCCATGGTAAAACTATATCCCAATTTCTAGCCCTATCTTCAACCAAACACCTTAACAAATTACCCAAGATTCTATTCACCACTTTTGTTTTTCCATTTGTTTGTGAGTGATATGTTGAACTGAACTTCAAACCTATCTTCATCTTCTTCCATAATGTCCTCCAAAAGTACCCAATGAACATAGTGTCTTTGTCTGAAATAATATTCTTAGGAAATCCATGCAATCTAACAATCTCCTTGAAAAATTAGTCAACAACATGTACATCATCATTAGTTTCCTTACAAGGAATAAAATATGTTATTTTAGAAAAATTGTCCACTACTACGACAATAGAATCATAACCTCGTTGTGTTCTAAGCAATCCCAATATGAAATACATGCTTAAATCTTCCCAAGGTCTCTCTGGTACTGTCAAAGGTTTGTACAATCAAATATTCTGACTACCTCCTTTTGTAATCTAACAAATTATGCAACTTTGAACATACTTTGTTACATTCTTATATATATATGGCCAAAAATAATGTTCACTCACCAAAGCTACTATCTTGTCCACTCCAAAATGTCCTATTAAACCTCCACTAGTTTTTCCTTGATCAAATTATCCCTCATTGAACTCCTTTGAATACACAACTAATTTTCTATAAATAACATACCTTCTTGAATAAAATAGTGTGACCATTGGCTCTTGTATATCACCACTAGTTCCTTACATTCTCTCCATGCTTCACTAAAGTCTACATCCACTTCATACATATGTTTCAACTATTCAAATTCCAATACTTCTACTCTCATCTCTGTTAGCAAATTCATTCTCCTAATCAATGCATCTACCACTTTGTTTGACTTATCACTCCTATGTTTCAATAAAAATGTGTAACTCTGCAAGAACTCAACCCATCTCATATGTGTTTGATTCACCTTTCCTTGACTATTCAAATATTGTAAAGCTTGATGATCTGTGTATGACACAAACTCATTAGGCAACAAATAATGTCTCAACTTCTTCAAGGCTTCAATTGTGGCATAGAATTCCTAATCATAAAATAATTATCTACTTCTAACATCATTTAACTTCTCACTAAAATAGGCTATAGGTATTCCTTCTTGACTCAATACTACTCCACTTGCATTTCCACTTGCATCATAGTCAACTTGAAATACTTTGTCAAAATTTGGTAATGCTAACATTGGTTGTTCTATCAATTTTTCCTTCAACAATTCAAAATTTCTTTGTGCTTTGAATGTCCACTTAAATTTATTCTTATCTCCTCTCATTGTCTCTATCATAGGGTTACAAAAGCTACTAGAGCTCATGATAAAATTCTAGTAGAAACTGGCTAATCCATGGAATGATCTCACTTCTCCAATGTTTACTAGTTTATGCCAATATAAAATTGCTTTCACTTTCTTAGGGTCCATCTTCAATCCCTCAGCTAAAATAAGAAATCCAAGGTATACCAATTCTACCCTCATGAAACTAAACTTCTTTACATTAATCAACAACTTCTCTTCTCTCAACCTCTGCAATACTTGTCAGATGTGCCACAAATTCTCTTCTCTAGTCTTACTAAAAATCATAATATCATCTAGGTAAATAATGAAAAACTTACCCAAGAACTTCTTCAGTACCTCATTCATCAATCTCATGAAGATGCTCAGTGCATTGGTCAATCCAAAAGACATTACTAATCACTTATAAAATCCTTCATTTGTCTTAAATGTATTCTTCCATTCATCTCATTCTCTGATCTTGATCTGATGATATCCATTCTTTAGGTGAATATTTATGAAATACTTCACTCTACTCAAATAGTCCATAATGTCATCCATTTTTGGCAATGGAAATAGGTACTTTATAGTGATCCTATTCTCTTGAATTTGTACACATTCTCTACTCTCTTTCTTTCTTTGGCGCAAGTACAATACATACCACACATGGGCTTGAACTTTCTCTAATCAATCCTTTCCTCAACAACTCTGGTATTTGTTGGTTTAACTCTACATTCTCTGTTGATGTCATTCTATGTGTTGCCTTGATTGGAAAAAATTATCCTAGTATAAGATATATATGATGAATGATACTCTAAAATGGAGGCAATTCCTTTGGTACATTCTCTGACATGATGTCTTCATACTCTGTCATCAATTCTACAACTTTTGTTTGCGGTGGATCTTCACCTTTGGCTATCTCTGGACTACCAACCTTCTTTAGAATCAATGCAAAACACATGTTCTCATGCCTCAATCCATCAATAAATTTCCTTCCATCTACCAAACATAGTCTAGTAGTTCCACAAACTTTAGTCTTCTCCTCTTTCTCTAAAGGTATCTACTTAATTATTTTGTCATTTGATGTCACAGTAAAAGTATTCCTTCTTCCATCATGAATTGATTTCTTAGCATATTTCCATTGTCTTCCCAACAATAAATGACATGCATCCATAGGCATAATATCACACAATACTTCATCCCTATATGATCCATTATGAAATTTCACCAAACATTGCTCATTCACCAATATCTTATGATCATCTTGAATTCATGATATCCTATAAGGGTTTGGATGTTTTAGTCTTTCTAGATTGAACTTGTTCACCATCTCCTCTAAAACTAGATTATTAGTACTGCCACTATCAATGATAACTTTACATACCATTACTCCAGATTTACATCTAGTTCTAAATAGAATTTTCCTTTGCAATGGTACCTTAGTCACTTCTTCATGCATCAAATCTCTCCTCATCATAAATGATTCTCCTTTCTCTGGTTTCTTAATTGAATTAGGTGATCCAACATGTTCCTCCTCCAAATAAGGTCCTCTTCCTGTATGCTCATGTTTCTTTATGGTACTTCTCTGATGACACTCAAATGCTCTATGTCCTTCACCTCTACACTTGAAATACGTTCCTCTAAATGGTCTTCTCTCAGATCTTCCTTCAACTCTCTGGCAACCATCGTTACGGTAAGAATTATGACCTCTTCTATCACTACTGTAGAAATTTATATCTTCTCTGCCTCTGTGATATGAATTGGTATCCTTCTCTTCACTCCGGTAGGGTGTTGTATCTTTGGTTTTCTCTAGATTGGGGTCCAATCTTATGGAATCTTCCTCTTGCATTTCTTTTCCTTTGTTAAAATTTCTTGTTTAATTTCTCTTCCACCTTTAATATGAATTGGCATGCTTATTCAACTGATGTCATCTTTACAAGGCCCGGTTCTTCTTTAATGCTTTTTCTTAGTCCATTGATATATCTTGCAACATTTTCTTTACTTGCTTCACTATGACTGGTTTTGATTATCATATTGTACAATTATTCACAGTATTCCTTCAAAAATCTTTTCTTTTTGTTGCAAATTTGGAAGTCATTTCAAAAATTCAAATTCATAGTTTGTTGGTATGAATTGATTCTTCAAATTTGTCACCATTCTATCCCATTTGATGATTATTTCTTTGCCTCTCCTATTTCAATGGTCCAATTGAACTTCTTTCCACCATAATGTAGCATGACCTTTCAACTTTGTTTTCACAAATCTGACTCTTTCTGGATGTTTAATTTATTCATATGCAAAGTATTCCTCGGTCTCATTGATCCAATCAATTAATTCTTTGGGATTCAAATTTCCCACATAATTTTGAATTTCAACTCTGGGTCTTTTTCCAATCTTTAAAATCACCTTCAACATCTTTATCTAATTTGATTCTTCTTCTTCTCACCTAGGGCTTCTACAAATTCATTTGTATGGTCTGCTTCATCATCACTTTCATCTGCATGCCTAGGGTTTAGGCCTTGCCTTCAATATTGTTCTACTACATCCAATTGAACTCACATTTCTTGCATTATTTCCAACATTTCATCCATTCTTCCAACAAAATTTTCCATAATAGGAACTCTCCTTGGTGGCATCTTTCCCCTTGAATCAATGCAATCAATTTGGCGATTTTGCTACAAGGTTTTCAACTTCCTTGCAATCGATGATCGATTGAAAACACCTACAGTTTACCTCAAGTTAGGGATCTGTTCACCTCAAGGAACTCTTTTATGAATTGAAACTTACTCTAATACCAATTGGTGCAGTCATGGTATGACGGTTCCAAAAGGGATAGTCTGAATCATGCATCAATGAGTCAACATAATGCAAATAACACAAGGATCTGATATGTGAACATGAAACTTTATTGATTTATAAATCTTACATGTAATACATGCCTTATGGGAAAATATTCAGGGCTCACAGTCCTTCCACAAGGGATTTGAACATTACAATGAGCCAACAACCCTTATTGCATGCATCAAAGGGTTTATGCAAAGTCTAACTGATCATGAACAAACAGCTGATCTCGCCCTAAACTCCTTCCTAAATGATTACAAATTCTTATAAATATGCTTCTCAACCTCCAATAAAGGTTCATGTTGGCCAGAAGGGTCATAGACCCAATGAATAATCATACATGAATGTCGGCTTCAAAATATAAAAAGATAATTCCATACGAAAAGAAATAACTTTTGAATCTCCCGGATAGGTTTCCATCAACCCAAGATGCTTGTATGATGTCGCATTAGGCCCTCACATGATCTAGAAAAGGTATGCAATAATGAATTTGGACCAAGTCAGCCTCAATGCACTAACTGGTAAACACAATGAAATTTTGTGGGTGATAACTTTTAGTAGATAAATGAAATTGATGTGAGATTTGGATATGTGATAGATTCCAATGTGTAGATGCTATATCTTGCTTTGTGAGCTGAGGAATGAACATGTAGTAAAATGAAGAATTAAATACTAAAACTACTACTAAATGTAGTGTAAGAAAAGAACATTTTTTGGTTGACATGAGATTGCTTTGCAACTAGGGATGCTCATGCATCAAAAATGATCTATTAATAACAAAGCTCCTCTTCGTATCATCCAATTGATCACTAATTATAGTGGACCAATCTAGATACTGGGTGCTACCAAAGATAACTTGAATGAAGAAATACATCCATTCTTTGAAATCATGTGCATTCATATTTCCCCTTGCCCATGTAATAGCACAATAATGTTTGGGATTTCTTCCCTAAAATGTGACTTGTGCATTTTCTTGGGAAGTTATGACTTTCCTTTCTTAGGGGGACCAAACCATTCCTTTGCAATGCAGTTTTGATAGTACCGCTTCTTTCTTGAAACCTTGGGATATGGTAAAATTGAAATGAGAATAAAATTTTCTTTCTAGTAGCCTAAAACACCCGCTTATTGTAGCTCTATCAAGGGAAACCAAGATATTGTTCTCTTCTATACATATTTCTCTTGTCACTGGATTATAACGAGATATACATTCTAACATCAATTTTGTGCATTGTACCACTACTGGAAATGTAGTAGCTTCAAGGAGACCACTTTCTACTACCCTCTGAGTAATTGTATTTCTATAGTGTTTGTGAATTCTTTCACATAAAGCACCTAAATTTATATGCCCTAACCTTGTATCGCAAATTTCAGGAAAATAACTATCTAGGCTAGCCAAATGTTCATACTCCAAATATTTGTGTTTCATTTTCCTGGGTGTTCTATTCAAAGAAAATTCAACTTTTCTATGATGTGGAAGAAAATTGACAATTATGAGAGAAAAATTTAGAAATACCACTCACTTGGAAAACATGTCACCCATTCTTTCTCAAGCTATTTCTTTAAGCATTGCTTGTATATCTATTCTTCTCAATTTTTGAGATTACACTTTCCAAGAAGAATGATTATGTTACAAACAATGACTTAATTTTGCATGATTGAGCATTTATTTCATCTAATTTAGTATTGGTAGAATTTAATGTCTAACACATATGCCACTTGGCCATAATATTGGGCGACCTTGGTACACTCAACAAATTTGGATATTTGAATTGCTTTTGAAAGTATAGTTGCTAATCAACTAAGTTCAAATTTTTTAGCTTGACCTTGCAATATTGTCCTTTATTAACATATCCCTTTGTAATAAGCCTCACCTTAGATGATGTTGCTAAAATTTTGTTGCGATCAAGCATGGTTAGAAAAGAAACTTCAGTCCTTATGAAAGTTCTTGAAAACACCAAAAAATTTCCTTGTTTTTAAAAATGACGATTGAAAAAGCGCTCCTTTGCAAAACAAAAGAGTTCTATAAATTGGGTTGTAGACGAAAGGGTTTTGACAACTATCAAGAAGACTGACACCTAAAAGAAATCATTTATAAGGAAGTGAGGTTAGTACAAAAATGAGTTATGTATATAGGGTTGTAGGATGACAAGGCTCACAAAACTGACCAAAGATCGATACACTAGATAACAAAGGCTTGAAAACCGAAAGGATATCCAAAAACTCAGACACTTAGAACTAGACATAAAACTTAGCCAAAACATACAAAACTATCAATCACATTTACAACATATCCTATCAAGACCTAATTTGAATAGATCATGTACAAAATGTGCTCTTTTTAGAAATTTTTCAAGACGCTTTGCAAAAGGCCTTCAATTTCCTTTTATAGAAAAAAGGGAGAAAAAAGCTTTGAGCCTTTTGCCTAGTGTCACTTTAACATTTGACAACCTTATACATAATAAAATACTAGTACAACTTCTCATGAGTAGAATATCCCATTGATGCCCAACTGATGCAATCGTAGGGAGGTCCTTCAACTATCCAACTCTATTTTAGATGTTTTCAACCACTATTGAAACCAAAAACCCCTCACAGGGTTGAATTCATTCACTATGGCACTGCTTGCCTAGTAGGTGTGCAAACCTCACTTTTTGATCTTAACTCACAATCTATCTAACAAACCCTCAATCCACACACCTTTTTAGGCACCCATTACTGTCCACTCAAACATACCTTGAACCCACCTATGGTCACTATGGACCAAATCCCTCAAAACAGGGCTTGTACACTACCCCAGACCTTCAATTAGGTCACTTTTACAAAGGAACACCCCTTTATAGTTTCTGCCAACACAAAATTCCTCCAAAAAGTCTTAGAATAGGTCTCAAATCCTTTGATTTCACAATTATTTTTCAAGTGAACACTCACTATGCCACCAAAACAAGAAACCCTCATTTTATGCCTTTACAAAGAGGTTTTAATGAAAATATGATTTCTAGTCTACTAGTAACTCTTCCACCACTTCAAACAAGTCTCATTATGTCTACACATTCCTAAAAAAACTTCATAAACTATTGCCCCAATGGATTTCATCCATTTCCATCCTAAAACCACTAAATTTCACTCAAAACCTCCATTTTTCACAATTAGGGCTTCATGCCCATGCCATCAAAAGACCTCCCCTGCACATAAAACAACATGGAATCCCTAAAAAAACCTAATCCTACCTACTTGGGTCATTCCATTGAGCCACAACATGTACAATAGATGGAATGGCCTATTAAAGCATTCTTAAACCCTCAACCCTTAAAATTGAATATACACAAGCAGTTTAAAAAAAAATGCAATAAAATCTTTATTTTCTTATGAAATCAATCCACTCAAAGCCTAAAAAAAACTTAATACAATCATTTATTCAATAAAAAACACCTTCAATCTCAACTTTGTAGTACGGGTTTGTAGAATGCTTGGTAAGTCAAAAATATATAGAAAAACCAGTGAAAACTTAGGGAGAATGTCTTCTTTTCTTGTTCAAATCTTTTGAATGTACAAAAGTTTCTTCATCAATGTTCACAAAGCCTATTTAAACTCTTTACAACTTCCCAAACTGAACACAAGTTATTTTTAAACTTCCCCACAAAATGACTCTTCACCTACCTAGATTGCAATTTTGCATTTTCTTGCTTGACGACTTTTGCAAGATTTTGCAACTTTTTACAATATTTGCTCAGTTGACCCAAAAAAAATCTTATTAAATTCAAATGGTCTCAATGGACCTTATTCAAGATAAAAAGGACAAAAATACCTAGTGAACTAACATTAGCCATGATCTTAAAACTTGCAAAAGATTAAGCTTCCATGGTGCCCCTGCACCATACACCCGGCCTTGAAACTTTTCCAAGTCTCTTGGAATTTGGGTTTTCAACTGGTCCATCTCTGGAATATTCATCTTCTAGTGCTCCTTTAACTAGAACTCTAGTCCCTTGAATCCAATTATCTACTCTTGCCTCATACCTTCCACTATACACCTTGTTTTCTCCTTTCCTTTGATCACTTCTTGCAAACTGATCTGCTCCTTGCATCTTGACCTTCTTTGCATCTGAAACTAGTGTTTCTCTTTCTTGTACACCTACACTATACTCTATCAAATTTTCTTCTAATTTATCTATTTTTCATTCTTGAAACATTCTCAAACTCTTCCAACTGTCCTTGGAAAATGCTTGTACTCTTTTCACCTTTTGTCTTCATCATTTATCTTGAACTTCCTACCTCAAATACCACTGTACTCTCAGTCTTGTAGACCTCTCTCTTGAATGTAATTATCTTCCCCTTCATCTCTTTTTCAATCACAAGACAAACTACTATACCAACGATAATTCCTTCTTGTTTTTCCAACTCATTCTTACCCTTCACAAGGAATTCATCCTTGACTTTTGTTGCCTCAGCCTTTGGCACTAAATCACCAACTTCGGTCTTCAATATTAGACCATTCTCTAGACTTATTTTCCCAATACTTTCTGCCTTAACTGACCCTCCACATCACCTTGCAATGGCATGAGTGTAAACCTACTCCCATTATGCTCAATATGGAAGCTATTACTTATATAATCATAGATGGCATGTTTGTCATATTTCCATGGTCTTCCAAGCAAGACATGACAACAGTCCATTGGTACAACATAAAAAAAAACTTTATATTTGTAACCACCAATACTAAACTCAATCCATGCTTGTTCATAAACCGAGATAGATAGACTATCATTCAACCATGAAATCTGATATGGATTTTCATGAGGAAATTTTTTCAACTTCAACTTCTCTATCATTTCATTAGAGACAATATTTTCAGTGCAACCGGAATTAATAACTACTTTACATACCTTACCCTTGGATTTACATTTGGTCCTGAATAGAGCTATTCTTTGCATTGGTTCCTTCACTTTGGATGTCTTCAACAATTGTCTTCTCAACATAAATGATTCTCCTACCTTTGGAGTAGAAAGATGACTTGGATAATTGACACTTTAACCTTCTTCTTGAACCAATTGTACCCTCTTATCACTTCTCCTTTCACCCCCACTTGATGTAGTACCAAATTTTTAAGGGTACTTGTATGCTAGATGTCCAAACTCTTGACAATTGTAGCACCTACCTACAAATGTGTTTGAACCCCTACCTCCTCCAAATATGCCTCTAGTACCTCTAAATCCACCTCTGGAATTATAAATTTTCTCTTTACCTTTTCCTTCACCTTCTTGTTCTTCATTGGACTGTTTTGATGTAGGAAAGGTTCCTCTACCTCTTTGATTGTTGCCTCTTCCTCTGATGGACTAATCTTGTCTTCTTTTTAACTTTTTCTCCACTCTAATGGCTAATTGAAAACATTCTTTTATAGATTTTGTATTTTCCACAACCAATTCATCTTGGATGTTAAATCTAAGGGCACCTAGATACCTAGAAACCTTCTCAACCTCATCTTCTTGTCTACCTTACCTTATGCTCAACTTATAGAACTCATCAGTGTAAGTTTTAACATCTAATTTTTTATTTTTTTTCAAACTTCGAACTTTCTTATACAACTGAACTTCAAAATATTTAGGAAGAAACTTAACTTTGAGCTTTGCAACCATCCTGTCCCATGAAACTATCTTTTCTTTACCCTTCTTTTGCCTCTCAGCTTGTTTATAATCCCACCATAACAATGCATGTCCCTTAAGTTTTTTTCGTGGCTATCCTTACCTTTTTCTCATTTGGTACTTCTTCACACTCAAAGTGATTATCCATGGTTGCAATCCAATCTAGTAACTCTTCATCATTCAAATTTCCACCATACATGGGAAAATCAACCTCTACCTTGTGTGTCTCACCTTTGAATACCTTTAGAAGCCTGGTCATCCTTTGTTCCTTAGGATCCAATGTCCCTTCATCAGCCTCTTGAAACTCTTCCTCTTCCTCTTCATTTGTTTCACTCACATCACCCAATGTTGCACCTCTTCTCTGATTTGACTCCAAGGCAGCAAGCCTTGCTAACACAACATTATGAGACTCCAACAATCTAGCACATGTGCCTTTCTCTCAACTACTATAGTTCTCTAGCAGTTGCATTAATCTTGGGAGGCATCTTTCCTTTTCAACTTCTACCTTCCTCTTTTAAATTTACAACTCTTCTCCTTCCACATATTTGGTACCTATGCTTTGATACCAACTAATGCCAAATTGATGCAATGGTAGGGATGTCCTTCAACTATCCAACTCTTTTTCAGATGTTTTCAACCACTATTGAAACCAAAAAACCCTCATAAGGTTGAATTCATTCACTATGGCACTACTTGCCTAGTAGGTGTGCAAACCTCACTTTTTGATCTTAACTCACAATGTATCTAAAAAAAAATCAATCTATACACCTTTTCTGGCACCCATTACTATCCACTCAAATATACCTTGAACCCACCTATTGTCACTATGGACCAAATCCCTCAAAATAGGGCTGGTACGCTGCTCCAGACCTTCAATTAGGCCACTTTTACAAAGGAACACCCCTTTATAGTTGCAAGATACAACACAAAATTCCTTCAAATAGTCTTAGAACAGGTCTCAAATCCTCTATTTTCACAATTATTTGTCAAGTGAACACTCACAATGCCACCAAAACAAGAAACCCTCATTTTATGCCTTTACAAAGAGGTTTTAACAAAATAATGCTTTCGAGTCCACTTGTAACTCTTCCACCACTTCAAACTAATCTCATTATGTATGCACATTCCTAAAAAAACTTCATAAACCACTGCCCCAATGTATTTCATCCATTTCCATCCTAAAACCACTAAATTTCACTCAAAACCTCCATTTTTCACAACTAGGGCTTCATGACCACACCATCAAAAGACCTCCCTTGCACATAAAACAAAATGGACTCCCTAAACACACCTAATCCTACCTACTTGGGCCATTCCATTGATCCGCAATATGTACAATAGATGGAATGGCCTATTAAAGCATTCTTAAGCCCTCAACCCTTAAAACTGAATATACACAGGGAGTTTCAGAAAAATTGCAATAAAATATTTATTTTCTTATGAAATAAATCTAAACAAAGCCAAAAAAAATATTAATACAATCCTTTAATCAATCCAAAACACCTTCAATCTAAACTCTATAGTATGGGTTCGTACACTACTTGGAAAGTTGAGAAAATTCAATAAAACTAGTGAAAACTTAGGGAAAACGTCTTCTTTTCTTGTTCAAATCTTTTGAATATACAAAATTCTCTTCATTAACATTCACAAAGCCTATTTAAACTCTTTCCAACTTCCCAAACTGAACACAACTATTTTTTAAACTTCCCCACAAAAATACTTCACCTACCTAGATTGCAATTTTGTATTTGCTTGCTTGACAACTTTTGCAAGATTTTGTAACATTTTACAATATTTTCTCACATGACCCCAAAACACTCTAATTAAATTTAAATGGTCTCAATGAACCTTATTCAGTATAAAAAAATACAAAATATCTAATGACCTAACATTATCCATGATCCTAAAACTTGCAAAAGATTAAGCTTCCATGGTGCCCCTGCACCACCTATATACAACAAAAGATGTACATAGTTGTAGAAGATCTCTTTTTCCTTTCAAAAAGTGCTCAAAGTGGAAAGGGGTTGTACTTGTACATGATGTTCCTTTTTTCTTCACTTTCTTTGCTCTCCAAAAACCTGAGAAGTGCCAACATAAGTAGAAAAGACAACAAAGTTGGTCCCGCCACAATAGAAAAGCATAAAATAATTGAAAAGTGGCTCACTCAATATATTTCTCAAGCCAATAATTGAATTCTTCTATAGTAGTCCAATTGAATGCAATTATTTTTTGCACTTTGTTGTTATGTGCATTATACCTTGCATTAGTTATTTCTCTACCCTCTTTAGTAAAGTTATCCAAATTCACCTCCAATTTAAACAAATCATCAATTGAACCATTTAATAGGGTTGGCTTAGATTTACCATCTTATATATATATATATAAATATATATAAACAATGCACAATACCTCCAAAATAAACTTTCCATTTATATAAGGGTTTCCTTGCTCCCAACTCATCCAATATCTAGGTTGGGGAGATGTGACTAGCCATCAAGCAAAGCCTAATGACTTGTTTCCTAAGTGATTCCATCCTCCATTATCCCTCTACATTTAGCCTAAGGAAGGTACAAGCATCATTAGGGATCCTTTTGGGTGATTAGAGGTCTCTCAAATTGAGTCATTCATCTTCATGCTTTTATTCATGCATCTTATTCTTACACATTAGAATAGGGTTGCATTATGTTTTAAATTTCCTAGTCTTAGGCACACTTAAGGCTAGGGTTTACATTCAAGTTTCATTGTTTCTATCTATATAGGAGCGAATTTGTACCCCTTATGCAAATTCCCCTTTTACACTTCCTCACCCTAGAAAACCAAATTCGAAGGCAAAAATCCACATCAACTCGCTACCTTCGTTAGACTTGGCGTTTGTTTTGTGCATCAACAGAAGAATTTCTATCAGGGATGCCCATGTGGAATGTAGACATCCGTGTGGTGCACTTACGTCCCTGATGAATTCTTGCATCTCAAGCCTATAGAGGAATTACACTTCCCATTAGTGTCCATTTGTAACGACCCTCTTTGACCAACCGACCCGAATATCATCATATTCTCATTCTCCATTCAAATTCACTCATTCTTCCTGCATTTCATCTTCTACAAATCCTTCTAAGCACTCAACTTGATCTCTCCAAGAATTCTAGCATTCACTTCTTGCACTCTCAACCTTCAAGCAACACTTTACACTCCATAGCAGCAAAAACAACACTCCATCAACTTCGTAGAGAAAGTGTGGAACAAACATTGTTGTAGCAGGGGCTTGAGTCCTCTTATTTTCTCCTCCATTAGCTAGTGAGCTCTTGGTGGAGGTGGTAAGATTTCTACTCCTCTCCTCTATGATTTGGTTGAGTAGCATAATATTGTTTTGAACTGTTATTGTGTTCTTAACTTTCATTTCTTCCTATATGACATTTCTTTCTACAGTTGCTATCTTGGTTTTTTGTGGAGGTGGAAACACCAAAATTGGGGTCTGACTAATGCAGGATGCTATAGTGCCCCCCAACTATTTTCCTTTCTTGTGTGTAGGTGGACGTGATTCTTGGAGCTAACTAATGAACAGGCTCTTTTGTGAGATCATTCTTGTCACCCTATCTTTAATTTACTTGCTCTACCACATCCGTTTATATATTTATTATTTCATAGTGTTGTTTTGTTCTCTTAAAAACCATTAGCTAGGTCATTAGTCTATTTTCTAGTGGTTCACCTTGTCTTTTTGGTCCTCTAGTCATACAAACGCTAGTGCACTTGAGAGATGCTAGTGCACCACGATGTTGTCCCAGAATCATGCTTTCATCCTTAGGCAGAGAGCTACTTGAGGCATAGTGTGGAACCTGAAAATTGCCTCGCCTAGCCCCATTCTAAGTTTCAGGTCTATAGAGTGATTGAAGGACCTTATAGTCCTCATCTTTCTCGTCCCTCATCTCCTAACATTGTTGTAAGCTGAGGTAAGTTAGGGAATCCTTTCACTCTTGGCCTTCTGTGACATGGGGTGGCCTTGAATGTGGTTGGTCCCCCTCACATTTTTGTTGAACCCAACGTGAACCAACATTTTCCTGCTCGTTGGTGTTGAGGCTTTTCCCTTATACCTTGTGATCGTTGTGCCCCATAGTGTTGTGAAGGTTTATGAACATCACAACCTAGTCCACAACCTCTGGGTATATTGTTAGGAGAAGTATATGGCACCTTCTGATGGAGAGGATGAAGGTCACTACTAGTTTCTCTATAGGCATTTTTACTGGATCCACCATTTTTCTCGCCGTACAAGAGTAGTTGTGAAGAAGCGAGGTCAGATTCTTTGATAAGACCAATCACATCTGCACTCCTCATGTGTCTCCTACACGATCCTCAATTTATGAGCATGAGGTTGTTGACATTCCTTGGAATATGTATCCACCCTAAGTAGAGGTTTGTGTGACTTGGAACATCATTTGGAAAGATATCCGAAGTTGGCTAGGGCTGCCCGGGTTATCAATGAACTAAACTATATAGTGGGAAAACATCGAACAAGCATAGTTTTCTTGGCTAGTATCTCTAGTCTGACTCATGCATGTGCTTCCTTCCATGTTGACCCAATTTTTTATTTATACTTTGTTTTCTCATGCATTCTTCACATGTTCTAATATAATAGGGGGCTGATGATAGTTCATTTTATATACTATTACTATACGTACATACATATATATATATGAGTAGTTTTGACCCTGAAATATTAGGCTACCCCTATGCCCTTTGTTTGTGTTTCCTTTTCTCTTTTCCTTTTCCTTTATCTTTCTCTCTTCTTTGTTTGATTTTTCCCTCTCATGTGTGATAATGCCACTTCTACAACATTTTGATTTTCAGAAAATGCATTCATTACCAATGGATATTTTCTCGAGAATCTTCACAAAATCCTTTTCAAGAATAACATTCTCAAATTGAAACCCTAATGGAACATTTTTCCTTCATCATGGGTTTGTAAACAAAGAACTAGAGAACATCCCTCCAAAGTGGGAAAAAATTTGATCTTCCCCTCGCATGGGGGCATATTCTTCCTTTTGAATTCCTTGATGAAGTGAACATCTTTCAAAAGGATTCCTTGGTGATGAATCAATTCAAGAAAGAAAACATCTCTTTTTTACTTTTGAATAGTGCACTCCTTGAGTGGACCCCTTCTTCATGATGGGTTCCTGAGGGACCCCTTTGAAATTTTTCCAACTTGTTGACGGTCTATGTGACTATCCACTTACTTGTCTTTTTGGCCACTTTCTAACATGTTCTATCTACAGGTAAACATGTCTCTTTACGGGTACACCTATGAAGCCACTTTTTGACTCTACGAAGTCCGATTTCCTTAGGGTTCCTCCATATGAGAGATCTTGGGGGATACCTCCCTACAGGTCTATAGGCCTATAGGGTGCTTCTTCTGAACTTCCTTCATGCGAGAGATCTTATGGGTGGCTCCCCTATAGGTCTTCAGATCTGTAGGGTGCTTTTTCTTGGGTTTCCTTCATGTGAGAGATCTTGAAGGACACCTTCCCCATAGGTCTGTGGGTATGTATGGCAGTTTCCCAGCTTCCTCCATGTGATAGATCTTGGGTGATGCTTTCTTGTAGGTCTGCAGGTCTGTAAGGAACTTTTCTAGGTTTCCTTCATGTGATAGATCTTGGGGGACATCTTCCTTGTAGGTTTGTGAGATTGTGAGGCACTTAATTCATAGGGATTCCTTCATGTGAGAGATCTTGGGGGTTTCCTCCTTATAGGTCCATGGTCCTGTAAGACACTTTCATTCTTCAACTTCATAGTTCTGTGGGACTATGAAGTATGTTGGTGATTTTTCCAGTAGAACCGAACAATCCTCTAAGAAGTAGCCAACTCATATAATGAAGAACTATTAGGTTAGTGGCCAACATAATGAGCATAGGAATTTTAAGTCTGTATTCCTTCACTTTAGGCTCTGTGAAACCTAGGAGGGTGATACCAATTGTGTTTTCGTGTAATATAATCAATCAGTGACACATTTTATACATAGATTAATTCCTTCTATTGCAGATGAAATCAATTTCATTGAAGATTTGGTAGATTTTCAATGAAGGATTTTCCATCTGCTAGGAATTGAAAATAATTCCACTACCCTTGGAGATATTTTTCTATTTAAATATTATCTTCTCAGATGTCTAGAGCTAGGAAAACTATTGGTTCACCTTGTACAAGATTTTTTGATCAAATGACCAGTTCCTAATCAATTGGAGAAGTAGAGTCAAATTTGCAAGAGGATCAGTAATATGCAAATTACTCATTTAGGAGAGAAA
Source organism: Sequoia sempervirens (assembly GCA_007258455.2). Classification (NCBI taxonomy): domain Eukaryota; kingdom Viridiplantae; phylum Streptophyta; class Pinopsida; order Cupressales; family Cupressaceae; genus Sequoia; species Sequoia sempervirens. Next base: position 203,758 of record VDFB02154791.1, on the reverse strand, counting down.
CATACTATTTTCGTAGTGCTTTGCATTTACGAAAACTCTCTATGCAAGAAAACAACTACTTCTTAGTAATCCTAAGCCATCCCTCACAAATTTTATAACCTTGTTTCAAGCATTTTAATTAATTCCTTGAATTAAAGCTGAAAAAAAAAATAATACATTCAAATAAAACATTTGAAAAAAAATGACAATACCATTAGTATTTCTCATTCATAACTTTGAAATGAACATACATAGGAGAGTATCATTTCCTTGACTGATATTTTATTTCGATATCAGTAATTTCTATAGAACTCATTTAAGACTGTTACATACAGGACTTCCTATCCAAGACAGAACTACTGGTCTACTGCAGAATTCTATTCTTATTTCCCTTTCTGAACTTAGTCTTTTCCTAGAACTCTATTAAGACTCCTGATTTTTTGACCCCTGTAATAAGCCCTGAAATCCCTTTTATAGAATAAGGGAGCAACAAGCATCAGGCCTAATTACATTTACATTTCATTCCATTTCATTTGTACTAGAATTCGAGATATTCCTAGTTTATTGCATGCAATAATTTTTAGGAAAATGGAAGAGTAAAAGACCACTTTCCATATTCTTTGAGTGAAGACACGTAAGCTCCCAGAATGGAAAAGTTTGTTGTAACCATGTTGAATCCTCATCCTTGATGACCAAAGAATATTCTCCAATAGCAGCTCCAACACAAAGTTGTATATTGTCTAGACACAATATACATTTCACCAAGGTTATCTATTCTGATACTTCTCCTACATGTCAGCCCAAAATTATCCCACCTCGGCACATGAAACAAGAAATCACATGAATGATGAATAAGACATTCCTAACAGAAAAGGCATGGTATCATCAAAAAAAAATAGGGTACAATCATCACCTTGAGTTTTTAACCTCAGAGGACATTCGCCCACGTTTTGTTCAAGGTGGGATTGGAGAAATTGTCACCACCACTTCCTTAGGATTCCTTGATAGTACCAGGGAGAGGAAATAATAATTTCCCTCCAGATTAGCATCTCCCTCACTTTTTGAAGGACCATTAGAAACCTTACACGAAGAATTGCATTTCTTCAGAATGAAATTGCAACAATCATTTTCCATCCATGCTCTCTTATTATATTTTACCATCCTCTTCTCTTTGTTTTTGAATAATTCTTCTAAAACTATTTGCTCTACTAGACGGTAATTTTCCTTGGCATTATACTCCTTGGATTTCCTAGTTTCTTCTATTCCTTTTGGCATATTAGGTGCTCCATGCATTCCAGCTTTATTTTCAAGACCTCCTTTAGGCTCAAACAAACACAACCCATCAGTTTTTTGAATCATCATGACAGACCCACTTGCCTTAGAATATCTACACACTTGTTAGGAAAATTTAGTCCTCACACAATTCCTTATCAACTATCGACCCACATTCATTGCAAAATGAGTCTTGACATGAAAATTTACTCTAGTGATCAACATTAAATAGACAATATGAAGCATGCAAGATTAATGACATGAAATTTCCTCATGTGAGCAAGTTGGTAACTTACAGCTCAAGATTGAATCTAAACCCTTGCTTTCTCTTTAAATCAATTAAAACTCCATACATGGGAAATAGTAATGCCATCTCAAGTGTTGCGATCTATCAATCAACATTTATCGCCAACCTAATCCATGCTTTCATTAATACCAGTGAAGTACACAAGACAAGTTTAATTTAGAGGGAAAATTTCTTTATACACTTCATCACTTCATCGCTGATCCTGACCTCTGATGTAAGAATTTGTGTGGTGATCTTTAGTCCATTGGATTATCCTGCTTTAAAAATTTATTAATAGTCTTCAATTTCTTACTGCTTTTCTCTTACTTTATGTTGAATCTTCAAAATCTACCATGTAGCTCGTTCCATGTAGTGATCATCACTTGTCACTAATTTAGTTTTCCTCTATCCTATTTTATTAGCGATGCAAATATCCCAGTGATGTTATTTAGCCCTTGATCCAATGGCCTGACTTTCGGTCATCTTTATTCCTCCATCGCACATCGCTGATTCAAAAGCTTCCCTTAAGACTCTATCCATGATGGGAGATGTAATGTCAACTCATATTTGGACACACACAACCGACATAGAACAAACACCACAAAGACATCACTCATATGATCATATCATTTTAGCAAGAGAGAAAACCCTTTTAAAAATCACCCATCACTCATCACCACTTTAGAATTCAAGTTCATAAACAAAACTGCGATGAGTGATAAGGCCTCTGTTCATTGCTGATTCTCCTCATATATGGTGCAAGCAATTAGCGATGAATGGTTTACATTATTTATAAGTTCCCTCACATATTGCTAATGTGAAAACAACATTTTACAACATATCTGCGATCATATGGTGTGACAACATATCGCTCATCACTATTACAAATGTTCTTTTCAATGGCTATCTGTGATGAGCGATAAGAGCATAAAACCAAGAACCTCGCTCATCGTTGTTTCAAATTTGAAGGATCGGATGCCATTAGCGATGAGTGATATCAAAAGAAAATACCACCCATCGCTCATCACTATTACACAGTGTAAACTTATGAACAAACCAATGATGAGCGATAAGTTATAAAGGTCATTGGGACTTAAGTAAAAGTTTTAGGCACATGCTCACAAGTTGATTTTATGAAGGGGACTTCCTACGACAAAAATAACTTGAAAGCCTCTAGGTTGTAAAATGAAAAGTCGAAAAGGGCTCAAAATCTTTACCCGATTTTATGAAATAAACTGGTCTAAACCTAGACTGGAAGGGTTGGTTACCCAGTGATAGTGAATGACTAAAAATACCTTAAAATAATTGGAAACACGTAACAAGGAGTCAATAGATTAAAATAATATTTTAAGCTTTTGCAGTTAGTAACCCAATGTCCTAGTGCAATAAGGGTTTTAACATGGAACCAAAATTTTTTTTTTCTTTTGATGGTTCCATCAAAGTCTTTTTCTTATTCTGTGCTCTCGAGTTCGCTAGATTGTGGTATGCTTCCTCGACGGTTCAGGTATACATTTCTAACTCTACTACTTCTCCAATCTACTTTACCGAAGCACTCATTAGTATTCATGCTCGCTAAAGTGGAGGAAAAATGTAGAGGAGAAAATTTTCACCCCTTACGCAAATTCCCCCTTTACACTTCCTCACATTAGAAAACCAAATTTGAAGGTGAAAATCCATATTATCATGCTTCATTTGTTCCAATTGGCATTTGTTTTGTGCATCGATAGAAGAATTTCTATCAAGGATATCTGTGTGACATGCAAAAATCTATGGGGTGTGCTTACGTCCCTGATGGATTTCTACATTTGAAGCTTGCAAAGGCATTACACTTCCCATTGGGGTTTATTTGTAATACCCCTCTTTGACCAAACGAACCGAATATGGCCATTTTTCTCATTCTCCCTTCAAATTCACTCATTCTTCATGCATTTGATCTTCTACACATCCTTCTAAGGACTCATATTGATCTCTCTAACTGTAGACACATAAAAATGACCTAGGCCTGCAAGCTTCATTTTTACCGCTTTCGTCCTAGCATAATTAAGACATTTAATTATGTCCTTGGTCCACATTCGACTATTAATTAAATCATTCACAATTATTTAATTAATTCATGTCCTTTGATTCTTCATGATTATTAAATAATTTTTATTTATTTATTTATTAAATACGTCATTAATTGTCTAAGTCTTCCCTTAAATAAATTTCTTAATTTATTTAATTTCCCTTTCTCATTTAATTTCTTCCTGACATTAAATAAATAAGTTTTATTTATTTATTTAATATGTCACTAATTGTCTTAATTAAATAAATTTATTAATTTATTTAATTAATTAATCTTATCTTCTAAATTAAATAATTAAATTTAATTATTTAACCTGTCAATTTAATATTCTCTCATTTTAAATAAATCAATTATTTAAAATGTCATCACAATCTTTCAAGTCACCATTTTGGTAAATAATCTGAAAAGATTATTTATTGTCTCATAAAATCCATAATTTGAATTAATTTAATTCAAATTGGTAACTAATCTTCCAAAAATCAAGTAATCGGGTAGATTCTTGATTTTCCAAATCTGATCTTCAGTCCAAATCTTATCTTCTTGATTTTTCGAATCTCACAAATTAGGCAATCTTATCTTCTTGATTTTTTGAAAATCTTTATTTCTTTAATTAATTTCCTAACTTATTCTCCACCGTCGATTCGATTATCTGAGATTTTATTTTGACCGTTCGATTAAAGAATTTTCCCTAACCCTAATTAGGGATTCTCAAACTTAATCTGGACCTTTCATTTAGGTTCTTGTCATCAATTAATCTCATCCGTCCACTCAAAATTGTGTTTTCTATAAAAGACAATTTTGCTCATAATTTCGGGATCCGACATCTTCATTTTTAATTTAATAGTCATTATAGTTATTTGGCATTAGAAGTCCTTATTTTCATAGACATTGTCATAGGCATAGGCATTTAGACATTGCATAAATCCTTCAAAGATTGTTGCAGGTCTTAGACATTTGCAGATTGCTCGCACAACGAATCTGAGGTTAACATCATCCAACAAGTAAGAAGGTGCTATGGGGGTAATCATGGAAAATGCAATTTACAGGTATAATTGTCTTATTGCTTAATTTCCTTTGTACTCGATAGATCTTTGGGTTTTTTTCATTTTACTTTGATTTGATTGATTTAATCTAATCCTTAGAATTTACCCTCAGTTACACTAACCATTCTAGCATTCACTTCTTGCACTCTTAGCCTTCAAGAAACACATTGCATTCCATAGCAGCATCAACAAAACTTGATCAATTCTATAGAGAAAATGTGGAACAAACACCATTGTAGTAGGGGCTTGAGTCCTCTCATTTTCTCCTCCATTAGCTAGTGAGCTCTTGGTGGAGGTGGTAAGCTTTCTACTCGTCTCCTCTACTATTTATTCAAGTAGCATAATACTATTTTGAAGTGTTATTGTGTTCTTTACTTTAATTTCTTCCTTAATCACATTTCTTTCTATAGCTGCTATCTTGGTTGTCCATGGAGGTGGAACACCAAAATGGGGTTCTAACTAAGGTAGGCCCCCTATACATCCCCCCAATAATTTCTTTTCTTGTGTGTAGGTGGAAATTGGACATGCTTCTTGGAGCTAACTGGCGAACAAGCTCTTTTGTGAGATCATTCTTGTCACCCTAGCTTTAATCTACTTGCTCTACCACATTCATTTATAAATTCTTATTTCATACTATTGTTTTGTTCTATTAAAAACCATTAGCTAGGTCGTCAGTTTTTTTTCTAGTTGTTCACCTTGTCTTTTTAGTCCTCTGGTCGTATGGATGCCAGTGCACCTTAGAGATGCTAGCATGTCACACTGTCGTCCTAGAACCACACTTTCATCATTGAGTAGAGAGCTACCTGAGGCATAGTGTGGAACCCGAAAACCTGCTTGCCTAGCCCTATTATGAGTTTTGGGTCTGTAGAGTGATTGAAGGACATTATAGTCCTTATCATTCTCGTTCCTCATCTCCTAACATTACTTTAAGTTGAGGTAATTTAGGGAAAACTTCGACTCTTGTATCTTCATGAATTGGAGTCTTGGACATGGTGGGTCCCCCTCTCTTACACTATAAGGGTTTAAGTACCAAACTAGGGGTTTGACCAAGGAAAAACCCCCATTAGAAAATCAAGTTTATATTCTATTTTGTAGGTATTTTATTAAATTCAGATTCAGAAATGAGTTTCAAAGGAAAGGAAAGAGATTGGATCATACATCTAAGCTTTAAATTTTCAAAAAACAGAATAGGACTAATTCACTAGAAGTAGTGAATGAGTTCCACTACACGTGTTTTCCAAAATTGTTTGTAGATTCAAATACCCTTTTCCCCAAAACTAGTTCCTATTAAGAAATCTAGATCTGGGACTAATTTTCCCAGATTGGGAAATGGGTCTCAGTAGGTCAAAAAGTTCAAATTTTCCAACATTTCAGAGCTTCAATCAGTCATCTTTAGGTTCTTAGGTCCACGCAAACCTTCTTATAGCTTTTTTTTTTTTCATTTACTTTTCTAGGTCATTATATAAGTCATTGCAGCATATTAGGGTTTAGTGTTACAACTTGCATTGCATTTGTCTTTCCAATTTCTTACTTGGTGGTTAACCCCTCATTAGATTATATTCAACCCCTATGACATCCCTATTTCAAGATCTCTTTCTCCTTTGCATTGAGATCTGTGGGGTTTGTTCTTGAATGAGAGAGTGAAGATTGTCATTCTAGGTCCTAAACCCTAGAAAAGCCACAATTTTCCACCTTTCACTAATGAATGAATCATCATTGATGCAGAGCTAGGAGGATTCACAAAAAATCTCACAAACCTTCAATAATAATCCAAAACAATAATTATATGACACATGTTCTTAGTCATTCTATATCACATTGAAAACATAGCCATGGCAGCCCATAATTTAATGTAATGAATAGTCATTAATAACTTCAAAAAAATGAATAATAAAGTCAATCCCTCTAGTGAGATTGAAGAAAAAATAGTGATACACTTCTCTTCCAATTCTTATAAGGATCCAATGGTTGAAATGAAAGTGATTGTATTTTTACCAAAACTGCAAACCCTAGGTAGGGTTCAGACCTGCCCTCACAAAAATGTTCATAACTTATTCAATTCTTAATTAATTTTGATGAGAGTTGAAGCAAATGAAATTAGATTCACATGAAAAAAAAATACAATTGATTTTAGATCTAAAATATAGACTTTATATTCCATACCATCACACTTCTTTAGACTGTAAATTCTGCACAATATTGTTAGAATAGGCAGTGTCACCAAAATAATCATATCTTCCACAAAACGCAATAAAATTCAGTGAGACAAAAATAATTGGAAACTAGAAACGGAGATCTTTCCATCAATATATGATAATTCATTATTTGAGTCCATACCATGCCGTACAAAGCACAACTTCAATCTGGTAACAATGTAAAAATCAGAAAATGCATACCAAACTTGAGGTTGCCATTCATTTAACTTCAAAAATAATGTCTCCAACCCCCAATTCGAGTTTTGGAGGGTTTATTTATACATTTTCAACCCAAACCAACTATTTTCAACCACCTTTTGATTAGTGTGTTGACAAAACACCTTAATGACATTTCATCTACCTAATTTTGCACTTTTGACAATTTTTACAATATATGAGAAATGAACAACATCCTAGGACCTATAACACCACAAAGGTGGCCTCTTGGACCTTATTACAATATCAAAACATCAAAATGGAACAAATGAATCAATATGGCCTCATGGAGGCATGTGATCAAATAGGTGCTCCTACACCAATCATCCATAAAATCATAGCATGCTTTGTATCTTTTGTCATTAGGTACATGTTCTTCATCATACACATCAGTAATTAGCCTATTCTTAGGTACATGCTCTTCTTCTTCACTAACATGTGGGGATTGAAATCATTGGTTGACCTCCTCATCACCAGGAACATGTTCTATAGACTATTTGTCCATTGTTTCCCTATCTCTAAGTTGCGCTAAATACTCAACTAATGGATGGACCACTGGTTGGTCATCGATTTGCATAGGATGAATTGAGGTAATAGGGGATAAAGACTCAACAAGATGAGCTTACAATTGTTCTAGTTCTTCCTCCCTTTTCTTCTTGGGATCTTCCTCTGCCAAGGTTACAATGCTCATAAAACTCCCATCCTCATATGAAGACAACATTTTTCTACCTTCTCCAAGGCATTTTTATATCTAGAGAAAGGGATCACTTAGTATGGTTCACCTGGAACCTCTTCTCAAATTGATTCATCTAGATCCAATCTTTCTTTCTCTTCCTCACCTCATCATATGTTTTTAGGTTTTTGATTACATCCTTTGCATGAAAGTGATTGTTGTAAATACATCTACCTCTCAATCTCATTTCACTATTAATAAAACCTTCAAGGACACAATGTAAGGATGCTAAGGTAATGGAACAAATTTATGCACTAATCTTGAGAGGAGGATAGTGAATTTTTTTTACAAATGTTTAACAGGTATAGAAACTTAATAAAAAATAAACATAAATATTGTGCATATTGTTAGGTCTCAAAAACATAGGTTTTGAACCTTAAGAGGGTGCCAATCTCTTAATATGTTTTTGGCTAACAAATGGGGCGAATTTGGTTAATCACCCCTGCTCTTTAGGCTATGGTAGACCTAGGTAGGTGTACCTAAATGATAAGGAAGATTTGAAATTCTAAAATGGACCTCAATTTGGGAAACTTACTCACAATGGAACATGGGTGTGAAGTAGATGCAAGGATAATGAATAGTTCTACTATAGATGTTTTGAGAATATATAGTGTATAAGTAAAATTTGTATAAAATTTTTTGAGCTTGACTAGTGCCTAAATATATTGGGTGAATGGAGTTGAGGGGTGGATGATGGTGATGGAGACAAATATGTAAGATAGGTAGATTTACTCCTTAGCTTAACTCTAACTGTAGGGAACTTTTAGATGTTTGAACCTTGTACAAATGTGTAGGTCAGTTGCTAACTATACTCTTCTTTATAAATCCCAGTGTTATCCTCCAAAATTATTGTGATAGCATGAAAGGATTTTTAATTCTTATCTTGAAAGAAACAAATCAGAATAACCACTTCAAATGGATTTTAATCCCTAGCAAGGACCAATTGAAAGGAATTAATTGAAAGGATTTTTAATTTAGTCCAATCAGAACCCAATCAAAATGATCACACAACAATAGAAAATGTGTCCTAAAAATTTATATAAATTTGAATAATTTAAGAGAACCACTTTGGAGACAGCATAGCAACATAAAAGAATGAATATCAACACAATAATTAAACAATGGAAGTAAATCACCAATTATAAACAATCTTCTCCATTATATTGCTTCAAAATATGTACATTAACAATAAAAGTCACTGAGATAGGGAAATGGATGGATGGAATACACAATACTAATGTACCCTATTTACTACTACTAGTTTCGATAATGATGATGATCTCAAAATTGGGCCTTGGTTTCCCCTTTTATATGGGAAGCAACAAGCTACAGGCCTTTTACAAAATGAGGCAGCATTTCAAAAAAAAACCTCTTCAATAAATATTTGTTCCATTAACATAATTAAAGAAACATACAAAATTTAAGACATTCAGATGTTATGAATCATCCATTAATTATCATAGAAGGCTTGTGATCATTGATTTGGAAAAGCTTTCATCTCTCTGATAGATGTCAAAATGCTCTCATCCAGTGACCTACTCCTTAGAAGCTAGATACATCTCCTCCCATTGATATATTGTGAAATTTGATGGCCATTTGTATTCTTGAATCCTTGGTATATTTGCAAGATGAACCTGCAATTGACTATCTAACAACTCCTTCACATCAATAGCAAATTTCAGATACCTAGCATCAAAAGAAATTAATCCATTCATAATAAAATTAAACCTATGAAGATTAATGTCACCATCTTTCTGTATGTGAGTAACACACTTATGAACAATCTAACCAAACTCCCTTTTCCACTCTTCAAGGTTTCTAAGTTGTTCATCATATTTTTCTATTTCTAGTATATACCACTACTTTAGAGTATCAAACAATCCATTCATGTCTTAATCCTTTTTTCCTATCCATGTATACATTGAAATTCATCTATAATCATCTTGACTATTTTCTCAATTGGTTTCAATGCTATAGGAACATCATTACTCCTCTATAGAACTCTGTACATGTAACACACAAAAAAGGCAACTTGCTTGATTTGGAAATAATTAATGATAAATTGGACTTAATGATACCTTGATTTAAAGTTGTGAGTTTTTTTACACATCCACATTAGGTCTTGGACCCTTGCAAACTAAATAAAATGTATTTATTGATGTCTTGTAAAGGTGTTGTAAAATACTTTCACATTTTTCTAGACTTTTATTAAGTATCTAAGTCTAATGGACCTATTTATTCCCTTAATTCAAAATTATAAAAAATATTCTCACATTAATCTATAAGGATTGTAAGTTAAACTTAGTTTTAATCTAGTGTTGTAATGTGTTTTACACATTCACATTGGATGTTGTGCCATTCTAGGCTATGTGGACCTCATTTTAATGTTGTAAAGTGTATTTAATCACACTTTCACATTGAACTTTGTGTCCCTACCCCTAATTACCCTTTACATCATTAATAGGCCCTTATGACCCCATATTGTGCATCTCGAGGCTTATTTAAATTATCAAAGACCCAACAAGAACAACATAAAAACTAAAATTCTTCACTCACTGACAATCTAGCTGGAAAAAGAGCCCCTATGGGACTAAGTTGCCCATCTAGGTCAATGAGTCCCATCTGGGTGGGACTAAGTTTCCTAGCTTGGCGACTTAGTCCCATTTGGGCTATTTCTAAGGTTTGAGTAGGAAAAAATGGGTTTTAAGTGGGCATGTGTAGGATCATGTTGGGCCAAAAAGTGGCGATATGATGGGTATGTTTAGGGTATGTGGCTGATGACTTTTTTTACCCAAAATTGATGAAACGAAAAGGGTTTTTAAAGGAGATTCTCAAATTTCCACCAATATAAATTATGCTTTACTTTGAATTTAATAAATAATTATTATTCATTTTTATTTTAATTAAAGCTAAAGTTTTGATTGATAGGTTGATTGGAAAGTGAAATATCTATGCTTTAAATGGTAATTGCTATTTCTTTTGAATCCAAAACATGCATCAAATTCCCATGCTTCTCATACTATATAGGATTAAAAAAAATGAATTTCATGAAGTTTTGACCAAGTTATAGTGGTCGTGACATGCATGAGTTTTTACATTTTTAAAAGTTGTAATAAAATCTTATAATTAATTATTTACTTGAAAATAATTACAAAAAAAATATGCACTACATGGGGACATGAGTTCTACTTATATCTAAAATATAAAAATACTATCATTTTATTGTGGTTAGGAGGTTAGATAGATTACATACTTTTTATTTTTCCCCCTCTAAAATTTGAAGTGTACTCATCACTGTGATTGAAATTTCAAATTTTCACCAAAATAGATTTTTATTTTTTAAATAAAACCTAGCATTTTAGGAAACTACTTCAATTTTCTACAGATTATATTCTCTTACATATTTTGACATACCATAGATAACTTATTCAAATTTTACATCAAGTTGCCTAACTCTGACTTTTCTAAATTTTTGGCCACTTAAGGGCCTGTTTTTTCCATTATGATCCTGCATATACCCAAGTTTAATTTGCTTTCATGCTGACCTTTGGGATCAAATTAATAGGAATTTTAGATGGATTTACTATATAAGCAAGCTTTTAAACCATAAATCGTTAAGTCATTCATTACTCATTCATCATTCATTATCCATCTCAAGTCAAGCAAGCTAGGGTTTTAGTATTCTAATTCATCAAGATAGCTTCCAATGGCATTCATGGGTAGATTCTTCATCCATTATTGCAAAAATTCAAGATTGATTATCATGGCAAGGTACTAATTCCATTATTTCATGTTCATGCTTCATCTTATTTCTTAATTTGGTTTAATTACCTAAAAGGGGTTTGGCCAAGGCAAACCCCCATTACCTAACATTCAACATTTTTCTTTCTTTCTTTGTGTATTTGTAGATTTAGGTTCTTTGAAGGCTTAGAAATCATTGAAGAATAGGTTGTAAATTTTTTGAAGACATCTCCTTGTTGGATAGGTCAAAATATCCACAGAAAGTCACTTACAAGCCCAAATTTGGTAGTCTCAGATCCAGATAGCTTGAGGAACAAAAATTCTAGACTGAGAGCTTCTATTTCCACTATCAGGCTTTTAGAAAAGCCAAAGTGGACTAAGTCACCATCAATGGTGACTTATTCCCAATGTACATATTTTTCAATTTTTTTTGTAAATTTAGATACCCATTTGGCTTAAACAAGTTTCAGTGCAGTTTTCCAAATTTGGGACTAAGTTGCCTAGAATGGCGTATGAGTCCCAGTAGGTCAAAATTTTAGAATCAATAGCATTTTTAGTCTCCATTCTATCCTCTACAAGTTTCTAGGTGCACACACATTTAGTTTTACAGTTTTATGTTTTGCTTCATGCTCATTTCTAGGTCATTTAGTATATGTTTGCATATGACATTTTATTTTCAAACACTTTACATTTTCTTAGTTTTTCATTAGTAATCAATCTCTTTTATCAATTCTTTGCATCTAGGAAATTCCCCTTTGACATATTTCAATCACATTTGCATTGGAATCTCAAGGGTTTGTTTTCGAATGAAGTGTTGATTTTTGTCTCTCCTTTTAGGTACAAAACCCTAGAGGTGAAAGAGGTGACAAAAAACTTTGTTACATTTTGGTGAACCCAACTTTCAAATACCTTCTTTTCTAATTTAGAGTCCATCATTATCCTAGATTTAGCTTGCATTGCATTTTTCATTAGTCAAGTTTCATTCTAGGGTTTCACATTTTGCATTTGTGAAAGCGCATATAGGTTGCATTTTTGGCATCTCAAATTGTTAAAAATCTATGAAATTTTTCATTTGTATCTTAGGTCTACATCATATAGCACAAAAAACATAAAAATTAATCAAAAAATTCTAAAAATTCTAAAAAAAATCCCCACTGGGACTCATTCTTCACCTTGGGCGACTTAGTCCCTTTCCACCATTAAAACTTCCTTTCACAACACTAAAAACCCTGCTTCTACACTTTTGTTTGCTGCCATTACCTATATGTATTAGTTGGATGAGTTTTTGTTACATGCATTTCATTAGATCTAGCTTAAATTAGCTCATTTCATGCATTGCTTAATTTCAAATTTGCATTTACAACATTTCATCTTTCAGGTTACTACATAATGGAAGCATAAAATTACCTTGTTTCACGTTTGAAAATTGCATTTGAACATTTCACTTTAAGTCATTGCATTGCACTTTCTTTACTTTTCCATGATAGCATGTTTGCCTTCAAGAGATGTGGCTTTGATTTGGTTAAAAATGGATTGCATAAATACAACATTCCCTCTTATGAGTTCAATCTTGACTACAACAATGAGGTCATTAAAAAACATGTTAATCATCAAACCATTGACATAAACCTTAATATTACATTACCCATTGGTGAGAATGGTAGTGCATACAATCATAACAATCATACTTGTTCTTCTCCTGATACCTCTCCTATTAGTGACAAAGGTATCTTGGTGAAGGAAGCTACAAGCATTGAGGGTCTTGATTGTCTCTCTCCTCATTCCCCTTTGGAGGATATTGGAAAACAAGAACATGATATTATAAAAACATTTCTAAACATCACCTTACCTAGTCTCCATAGCCATGACAATAAAAATTGCCTATCTCTTAATATCCCTCTTAGATGCAAAGAGGATAGGTTGGTGTTAGAAGATATACATATTAAGAATCATGAGAAACATGATCCTCCCTTCCCTAATGCTCCTACCATTTGGGATAATCTATTTGAAAATCATAGTGGTCCTTCTCTTTATGCCTCCCCCACTTGTGATGAAGCTACTTTAAAAAATTCAACCTAGGATGAACATATTACATTCTCTCCTACTAGGGTAGATAATATGGAACAAGAGAATAAGAGCTTAGAGACAAAGGAAAATCAAATAGAAACTTCTCCTAATCATCCTACAATGGATAATCCCATCATTGATCATTCCCCTACTTACATGATGAAGTCATTTTAAAAGAACCAACCCTCGAATGTCAAGAACATTTGGTTTGTAGTTCTCCTAAAAAATCTCCTCCTAGGGAGGATATCATGATGCAAGATGTAAGGATAACATTGACAATAAAAATATATGCCCTTAGAAGAGGATGGAGATCCCATGTTAGAATATCATTCACCAAGGGATGTTAATATTGTTCAACCTCAACTCATCCTTTACCCCCCTTCAAACAAACCACCAACTCAAAATAAACCTGAACTTATCCTTTACCCACCTAAGAACAATGTTTCATAGCAACTGCATCATAATATTGTTGCTTGTTACATATAACACTAGAAAATATCCACAACCACCACAAAAAACCCCAAGACCTTTACCTTTGCCTAATCCTATCCTACCTAACCCCATCTTACCAGGTCGAAAGGAGTATGATCTTGTTGAGCAACTTAAGAATACTCTTGCTAAGATATCATTATGAGACCTTATTCAAGACTCCCCTGACTATCACAACATGGTTCAAGTAGCCTTGTAACAAGTTCATGTCCCTTCTAATTTGCAACCAAATGACATCTCAACCAAGATTCAAGGAATAAATGTTGACATTGTTTTCCACCAAAGTGAACTCCCCACTTTGGAAGTGCAAAAAAAAAAATGATGCTTTCATGATCATAGCTCAATACAAATGAAAAGGGATAAAGAGAACTATTGTTGATACCAGATCTATCCTTAATGTGTGTAGTGTGAGCCTTCTGGATAGGCTTGGAATTTATAAGGGTATGTGCAGGATCATCATGGAAAAAATAGGCTGTTAAGTGGCAAAAAATTTAGAAAAATCAGAGTTAGGAAACTTGACGTAGAATTTTGAATAAGTTATCTATATTATTTCAAAAATATGTAAGAATAGAATTTGTAGAAAATTGAATGTAGTTTCTAAACTACTAGGTTTTT
>VDFB02154791.1:159598-188957 GCA_007258455.2 Sequoia sempervirens | reverse complement strand
TTAGTTCAAATCTTATCTTCTTGATTTTTTGAATCTCACAAATCAGGCAATCTTATCTTCTTGATTTTTTGAAAATATTTATTTCTTTAATTAATTTTCTCTTTTATTCTCCACCGTTTATCTGACATATCTCAGATTTTATTTGACCGGCTTCGATTAAAAGACTTTTCCTAACCCTCTAATTAGGGATTCTCAAATCCTAATCTTGACCTCTTACTTAGGTTCTTGTCATCAATTAATCCCATCCGTCCGCTCAAAATTGTGTTTTCTATAAAAGACAATTTTGCTCATAATTTCGGGATCCGACAACTTAATTTTTAATTTAATAGTCATTATAGTCATTTGGCATTAGAAGTCATTATTTTCATAGACATTGTCATAGTCATAGGCATTTAGACATTGCATAAATCCTTCAAAGCTTGTTGTAGGTCTTAGACATTTGCAGATTGCTCGCACGATGAATCTAAGGGCAACATCATCCAACAAGTAAGAAGGTGCTATGGAGGTAATCATGGAAAATGCGATTTACAGGTATAACCGTTTTATTGCTTAATTTCCTTTGTACTCGATAGATCTTTGGGTTTTTGTCTTTTATATTGATTTGATTGATCTAATCTAATCCTTAGAATTTACCCCTCGCCATACCTGCCAACCATTCTAGCATTCACTTCTTGCACTCTCAACCTTCAAGAAACACATTGCATTCCATAGCAACATGAAAAAAACTTGATCAACTCTATAGAGAAAATGTGGAACAAACACCATTGCAGCAGGGGCTTAAGTCCTCTCATTTTCTCCTCTGTTAGCTAGTGAGCTCTTGGTGGAGGTGGTAAGCTTTCTAATCCTCTCCTCTACTATTTATTCGAGTAGCATAATACTATTTTGAAGTGTTATTGTGTTCTTTACTTTAATTTCCTCCTTAATCACATTTCTTTCTATAGTTGCTATCTTGGTTGTCCATGGAGGTGGAACACCAAAATGGGGGTCTAACTGAGGTAGGCCCCCTATACATCCCCCCAATAATTTTATTTTCTTGTGTGTAGGTGGAAATTGGACATGCTTCTTGGAGCTAACTGGAGAACAAGCTCTTTTGTGAGATCATTCTTGTCACCCTAGCTTTAATCTACTTGCTCTACCACATTCATTTATAAATTCTTATTTCATACTATTGTTTTGTTCTATTAAAAACCATTAGCTAGGTCATTAGTTTTTTTTTCTAGTTGTTCACCTTGTCCTTTTAGTCCTCTAGTCATATGGATTCCAGTGCACCTTAGAGATGCTAGCATGTCACGCTATCATCCTAGAACAACACTTTCATCATTGAGTAGAGAGCTACCTGAGGCATAGTGTGGAACCCGAAAAACTTGCTTTCCTAGCCCTATTATGAGTTTTGAGTTTGCTGAGTGATTGAAGGACATTATAGTCCTTATCATTCTCATCCCTCATCTCCTAACATTACTTTAAGTTGAGGTAATTTAGGGAAAACTTTGACTCTTGTCTCTTCATGACCTAGAGCCTTGGACATGGTTGGTCCCCCTCTCTTACACTATAAGGGTTTAAGTACCAAACTAGGGGTTTGACCAAGGAAAAACCCCCATTAGAAAATCAAGTTTATATTCTATTTTGCAGGTATTTTATTAGATTCAGATTCATAAATGAGTTTTGAAGGAAAGGGAAGAGATTGGAGCATACATCTAAGCTTTAAATTCTCAAAAAAGCAGAATAGGACTAATTTGCTAGAAGTAGTGAATGAGTTCCACTACACGTGTTTTCCAAAATTGTTTGTAGATTCAAATACCCTTTTCGCCAAAACTGGTTCCTATTAAGAAATCTAGATCTGGGACTAATTTTCCAAGATTGGGAAATGGGTCTTAGTAGGTCAAAATTTTAGATTTTCCAACATTTCAGAGCTTTAATCAGTCATCTTTAGGTTCTCAGGTCCACGCAGTCCTTCTTATAGCTTTTTGTTTTGTTTCATTTACTTTTCTAGGTCATTATATAAGTCATTGCAGCATATTAGGGTTTAGTGTTACAACTTGCATTGCATTTGTCTTTCCAAGTTCTTACTTGGTGGTTAACCCCTCATTAGATTATATTCAACCCCTATGACATCCCTATTTCAAGATCTCTTTCTCCTTTGCATTGAGATCTCTGGGGTTTGTTCTTGAATGAAAGAGTGAAGATTGTCATTCTAGGTCCTAAACCCTAGAGAAGCCACAATTTTCCACCTTTCATTGATGAATGAATCATCACATGCAGCTAGGAGGATTCACAAAAAATCTCACAAACCTTCAATAATAATCCAAAACAATAATTATATGACACATGTTCTTAGTCATTCTATATCACATTGAAAACATAGCCATGGTAGCCCATAATTTAATGTAATGAATAGTCACACAACTTCAAAAAATGAATAATAAAGTCAATCCTCTAAAGTGAGATTATTGAAGAAAAATATGATACACTTCTTCCACCTATAAGGATCCAATGGTTGAAATGAAAGTTATTGTATTTCTACCAAAACTGCAAACCCTAGGTAGGGTTCAGACCTGCCCTCACAAACATGTTCATAACTTATTCAATTCTTAATGAATTTTGATGAGAGTTGAAGCAAATGAAATTATATTCACATGGAGAAAAAATTAAATTAGTTTTAGATTCAAAATATAGACTTTATATTCCATACCATCACACTTCTTTAGACTGTAAATTCTGCACAATATTGTTAGAATAGGAAGTCTCACCAAAATAATCATATCTTCCACAAAACTCAATAAAATCCATGGTAGTGAGACAAAAATACCGGAACCAGGAAACGCAGATTCCTTCCATCAATATATGATAATTCAATATTTGAGTCCATACCATGCCGCACAAAGCACAACTCTTCAATCTGGTAACAATGTAAAATCAGAAAATGCATACCAAACTTGAGGTTGCCATTCATTTAACTTCAAAAATAATGTCTCCAACCCCCAATTCGAGTTTTGGAGGGTTTATTTATACATTTTCAACCCAAACCAACTATTTTCAACCACATTTTGATTAGTGTGTTGACAAAACACCTTAATGACATTTCATCTACCTAATTTTGCACTTTTGACAATTTTTACAATATATGAGAAATGAACAACATCCTAGGACCTATAACACCACAAAGGTGGCCTCTTGGACCTTATTACAATATCAAAACATCAAAATGGAACAAATGAATCAATATGGCCTCATGGAGGCATGTGATCAAATAGGTGCTCCTACACCAATCATCCATAAAATCATAGCATGCTTTGTATCTTTTGTCATTAGGTACATGTTCTTCATCATACACATCAGTAATTAGCCTATTCTTAGGTACATGCTCTTCTTCTTCACTAACATGTGGGGATTGAAATCATTGGTTGACCTCCTCATCACCAGGAACATGTTCTATAGACTATTTGTCCATTGTTTCCCTATCTCTAAGTTGCGCTAAATACTCAACTAATGGATGGACCACTGGTTGGTCATCGATTTGCATAGGATGAATTGAGGTAATAGGGGATAAAGACTCAACAAGATGAGCTTACAATTGTTCTAGTTCTTCCTCCCTTTTCTTCTTGGGATCTTCCTCTGCCAAGGTTACAATGCTCATAAAACTCCCATCCTCATATGAAGACAACATTTTTCTACCTTCTCCAAGGCATTTTTATATCTAGAGAAAGGGATCACTTAGTATGGTTCACCTGGAACCTCTTCTCAAATTGATTCATCTAGATCCAATCTTTCTTTCTCTTCCTCACCTCATCATATGTTTTTAGGTTTTTGATTACATCCTTTGCATGAAAGTGATTGTTGTAAATACATCTACCTCTCAATCTCATTTCACTATTAATAAAACCTTCAAGGACACAATGTAAGGATGCTAAGGTAATGGAACAAATTTATGCACTAATCTTGAGAGGAGGATAGTGAATTTTTTTTACAAATGTTTAACAGGTATAGAAACTTAATAAAAAATAAACATAAATATTGTGCATATTGTTAGGTCTCAAAAACATAGGTTTTGAACCTTAAGAGGGTGCCAATCTCTTAATATGTTTTTGGCTAACAAATGGGGCGAATTTGGTTAATCACCCCTGCTCTTTAGGCTATGGTAGACCTAGGTAGGTGTACCTAAATGATAAGGAAGATTTGAAATTCTAAAATGGACCTCAATTTGGGAAACTTACTCACAATGGAACATGGGTGTGAAGTAGATGCAAGGATAATGAATAGTTCTACTATAGATGTTTTGAGAATATATAGTGTATAAGTAAAATTTGTATAAAATTTTTTGAGCTTGACTAGTGCCTAAATATATTGGGTGAATGGAGTTGAGGGGTGGATGATGGTGATGGAGACAAATATGTAAGATAGGTAGATTTACTCCTTAGCTTAACTCTAACTGTAGGGAACTTTTAGATGTTTGAACCTTGTACAAATGTGTAGGTCAGTTGCTAACTATACTCTTCTTTATAAATCCCAGTGTTATCCTCCAAAATTATTGTGATAGCATGAAAGGATTTTTAATTCTTATCTTGAAAGAAACAAATCAGAATAACCACTTCAAATGGATTTTAATCCCTAGCAAGGACCAATTGAAAGGAATTAATTGAAAGGATTTTTAATTTAGTCCAATCAGAACCCAATCAAAATGATCACACAACAATAGAAAATGTGTCCTAAAAATTTATATAAATTTGAATAATTTAAGAGAACCACTTTGGAGACAGCATAGCAACATAAAAGAATGAATATCAACACAATAATTAAACAATGGAAGTAAATCACCAATTATAAACAATCTTCTCCATTATATTGCTTCAAAATATGTACATTAACAATAAAAGTCACTGAGATAGGGAAATGGATGGATGGAATACACAATACTAATGTACCCTATTTACTACTACTAGTTTCGATAATGATGATGATCTCAAAATTGGGCCTTGGTTTCCCCTTTTATATGGGAAGCAACAAGCTACAGGCCTTTTACAAAATGAGGCAGCATTTCAAAAAAAAACCTCTTCAATAAATATTTGTTCCATTAACATAATTAAAGAAACATACAAAATTTAAGACATTCAGATGTTATGAATCATCCATTAATTATCATAGAAGGCTTGTGATCATTGATTTGGAAAAGCTTTCATCTCTCTGATAGATGTCAAAATGCTCTCATCCAGTGACCTACTCCTTAGAAGCTAGATACATCTCCTCCCATTGATATATTGTGAAATTTGATGGCCATTTGTATTCTTGAATCCTTGGTATATTTGCAAGATGAACCTGCAATTGACTATCTAACAACTCCTTCACATCAATAGCAAATTTCAGATACCTAGCATCAAAAGAAATTAATCCATTCATAATAAAATTAAACCTATGAAGATTAATGTCACCATCTTTCTGTATGTGAGTAACACACTTATGAACAATCTAACCAAACTCCCTTTTCCACTCTTCAAGGTTTCTAAGTTGTTCATCATATTTTTCTATTTCTAGTATATACCACTACTTTAGAGTATCAAACAATCCATTCATGTCTTAATCCTTTTTTCCTATCCATGTATACATTGAAATTCATCTATAATCATCTTGACTATTTTCTCAATTGGTTTCAATGCTATAGGAACATCATTACTCCTCTATAGAACTCTGTACATGTAACACACAAAAAAGGCAACTTGCTTGATTTGGAAATAATTAATGATAAATTGGACTTAATGATACCTTGATTTAAAGTTGTGAGTTTTTTTACACATCCACATTAGGTCTTGGACCCTTGCAAACTAAATAAAATGTATTTATTGATGTCTTGTAAAGGTGTTGTAAAATACTTTCACATTTTTCTAGACTTTTATTAAGTATCTAAGTCTAATGGACCTATTTATTCCCTTAATTCAAAATTATAAAAAATATTCTCACATTAATCTATAAGGATTGTAAGTTAAACTTAGTTTTAATCTAGTGTTGTAATGTGTTTTACACATTCACATTGGATGTTGTGCCATTCTAGGCTATGTGGACCTCATTTTAATGTTGTAAAGTGTATTTAATCACACTTTCACATTGAACTTTGTGTCCCTACCCCTAATTACCCTTTACATCATTAATAGGCCCTTATGACCCCATATTGTGCATCTCGAGGCTTATTTAAATTATCAAAGACCCAACAAGAACAACATAAAAACTAAAATTCTTCACTCACTGACAATCTAGCTGGAAAAAGAGCCCCTATGGGACTAAGTTGCCCATCTAGGTCAATGAGTCCCATCTGGGTGGGACTAAGTTTCCTAGCTTGGCGACTTAGTCCCATTTGGGCTATTTCTAAGGTTTGAGTAGGAAAAAATGGGTTTTAAGTGGGCATGTGTAGGATCATGTTGGGCCAAAAAGTGGCGATATGATGGGTATGTTTAGGGTATGTGGCTGATGACTTTTTTTACCCAAAATTGATGAAACGAAAAGGGTTTTTAAAGGAGATTCTCAAATTTCCACCAATATAAATTATGCTTTACTTTGAATTTAATAAATAATTATTATTCATTTTTATTTTAATTAAATAAGTTTTGGATTGATAGGGTTGATTGAAAATATCTATAGTTTCTTCTTAAATGGTATCACATTTTTGAATCCAAAACATGCATCAAATTTATGTTTCATACTATAGGATTAAAAAAAATGAATTTCATGAAGTTTTGACCAAGTTAAGGTGGTCA
Organism: Sequoia sempervirens; assembly: GCA_007258455.2. Lineage (NCBI taxonomy): Eukaryota > Viridiplantae > Streptophyta > Pinopsida > Cupressales > Cupressaceae > Sequoia > Sequoia sempervirens. The sequence continues at coordinate 182,217 of VDFB02154791.1, read as the reverse complement.
GACATGCATGAGTTTTTACATTTTTTAAAAGTTGTAATAAAAAATTCATAATTAATTATTTACTTGAAAAATAATTACAAAAAAATATGCATCACATGGGGACATGAGTTCTCTACTTATATCTAAAATATTATAAAAAAATACTATCATTTTATTGTGGTTAGGGAGGTTAGATAGACACATACTTCTTATTTTTCCCCTAAAATTGAAGTACTACTGCATTGAAATTTCAAATTTTCACCAAATAGATTTTTATTTTTTTAAATAAACCTAGTATTTTAGAAACTACTTTCAATTTTCTACAGATTATATTCTTACATATTTTTGACATAATATAGATAACTTATTCAAATTTTTACATCAAGTTGCCTAACTCTGATTTTTCTAAAATTTTCACCACTTAAGGGCCTATTTTTTCCATGATGATCCTGCATATACCCAAGTTTAATTTTCTTTCATTCCGGTCTCGGGGATCAAATTAATAGGAATTTTAGATGGATTTACTATATAAGTAAGCTTTTAAACCCTAATTCATTAATTCATTCATTACTCATTCATCATTCATTATCCATCTCAAGTCAAGCAAGCTAGGGTTTTAGTATTCTAATTCATCAAGATAGCTTCCTATGGAATTCAAGGGTAGATTCTTTATCCATTATTGCAAAAATTCAAGATTTATTATCATGGAAAGGTACTAATTCCATTATTTCATGTTCATGCTTCATCTTATTTCTTAATTTGGTTTAATTACCTAAAAGGGGTCTAGCCAAGGCAAACCCCCATTACCTAACATTCAACATTTATCTTTCTTTCTTTGTGTATTTACAGATTTAGGTACTTTGAAGGCTTATAAATCATTGAAGAATAGGTTGCAAAGTTGTTGAAGACATCTCCTTGTTGGATAGGTCAAAATATCCACAAAAAGTCACTTACAAGCCCAAATTTGGTAGTCTCAGATCCAAATAGCTTGAGGAACAGAAAGTGTAGACTGAGAGCTTTTGTTTCCACTATCGAGCTTTCAGAAAAGCCAAAGTGGACTAAGTCACCATCAATGGTGACTTAGTCCCAATGTACATGTTTTTCAAAAATTTATGTAGATTTAGATACCCATTTGGCTCAAATAGGTTTCAGTACAGTTTTCCATATTTGGGACTAAGTTGCCCAGAATGGCTTATGAGTCCCAGTAGGTCAAAATTTTAGAATCGATGACATTTTTAGTCTGCATTCTAGCCTCCACAAGTTTCTAGGTGCACACACATTTAGTTTTATAGTTTTCTATTTTGCTTCATGGTCATTTCTAGGTCATTTAGTATATGTTTGCATATCATATTTTGTTTTCAAACACTTTACATTTTCTTAGTTTTGCATTAATAATCAATCTCTTTTATCAATTCTTTGCTTCTAGGAAATTCCCCTTTGACATATTTCAATCACATTTGCATTGGAATCTCAAGGGTTTGTTTTTGAATGAAGTGTTGATTTTTGTCTCTCTCCTTTTAGGTACAAAACCCTAGAGGTGAAAGAGGTGACAAAAAACTTCGTTACATTTTGGTGAACCCAACTTTCAAATACCTTCTTTTCTAATTTGGAGTCCATCATTATCCTAGATTTAGCTTGCATTGCATTTTTCATTAGTCAAGTTTCATTCTAGGGTTTCACATTTTGCATTAGTGAAAGTGCATATAGGTTGCATTTTTGGCATCTCAAATTTTTAAAAATCTCTGAAATTTTGCATTTGCATCTTAGGTCTACATCATACAACACAAAAAACATAAAAATTAATCAAAAAATTCTAAAAATTCTAAAAAAAATCCCCACTGGGACTCATTCTTCACCTTGGGTGACTTAGTCCTTTTCCACCATTAAAACTTCCTTTCACAACACTAAAAACCCTATTTCTGCACTTTTGTTTGCTTCCATTACCTATATGTATCAGTTGGATGAGTTTTTATTACATGCATTTCATTAGATCTAGCTTAAATGAGCTCATTTCATGCATTGCTTAATTTCAAATTTGCATTTACAACATTTCATCTTTCAGGTTGTTGTATATTGTAAGCATAAAATTACCTTGTTTCACATTTGAAAATTGGATTTGAACATTTCACTTTAAGTCATTGCATTGCACTTTCTTTACTTTTCCATGATAGCATGTTTACTTTCAAGAGATGTGGCTTTGATTTGGTTAAAAATGGATTGCATAAATACAACATTCCCTCTTATGAGTTCAATCTTGACTACAACAATGAGGTCATTAAAAAACATGTTAATCATCAAACCATTGACACAAACCTTAATATTACATTACCCATTGGTGAGAATGGTAGTGCATACAATCATAACAATCATACTTGTTCTTCTCCTGATACCTATCCTATTAGTGACAAAGGTATCTTGGTGAAGGAAGGTACAAGCATTGAGGTCTTGATTGTCTCTCTCCTCATTCCCCTTTGGAGGATATTGGAAAAAAAGAACATGATATTATAAAAAAAATTTCTAAACATCACCTTACCCAGTCTCCATAGCCACGACAATAAAAATTGCCTATCTCTTAATATCCCTCTTTGATGCAAAGAGGATAGGTTGGTGTTGGAAGATATACATATTAAGAATCATGAGAAACATGATCCTACCTTCCCTAATGCTCCTACCATTTGGGATAATCTATTTGAAAATCATAGTGTTCCTTCTCTTTATGCCTCCCCCACTTGTGATGAAGCTACTTTAAAAACTTCAACCTAGGATGAACATATTACATTCTCTCCTACTAGGGTAGATAATATGGAACAAGAGAATGAGAGCTTAGAGACAAAGGAAAATAAAATAGAAACTTCTAATCATCCCACTATTGATAATCCCATCATTGATCATTCCCCTACTTACATGATGAAGTCATTTTAAAAGAACCAACCCTCGAATGTCAAGAACATGTCATTTGTAGTTCTCCTAAAAAATATCCTCCTAGGGAGGATATCATGATGCAAGACAAGGATAACATTAACAATAATGATATTATGCTCTTAGAAGAGGATTGAGAGCCCATGTTAGAATCTCATTCACTAAGGGATGTTAATATTGTTCAACCTCAACTCATCCTTTACCCCCCTTCAAACAAAGCACCAACTCAAAATAAACTTGAACTAATCCTTTACCCACCTAAGAACAATTTTTTGTAGCAACTACATCATAATACTATTTCTCATTACATATAACACTAGAAACTATCCACAACCACCACAACAAACTCCACGACCCTTCCCTTTTCCTAATCCTATCCTACCTAACCCCATCTTACCAGGTCGAAAGGAGTATGATCTTGTCGAGCAACTTAAGAATACTCTTGCTAAGATATCATTATGAGACCTTATTCAAGACTCCCCTCACTATCACAACATGGTTCAAGTAACCTTGCAAAAAGTTCATGTCCCTTCTAATGTGCAACCAAATGACATCTCAACCATGATTCAAGGAATAAATGCTGACATTGTTTTCCACCAAAGTGAACTCCCCTCTTTGGAAGTCCAAAATCAAAATGATGCTTTCATGATCATAGCTCAATACAAATGAAAAGGTATAAAGAGAACTATTGTCGATACCAACTCTATCCTTAATGTGTGTAGTGTGAGCCTTCTAGATAGGCTTGGAATTGATAAGGGTATGTACAGGATCGTCATGGAAAAAATAGGTCGTTAAGTGGCAAAAAATATAGAAAAATCAGTGTTAGGAAACTTGACGTAGAATTTTGAATAAGTTATCTATATTATTTCAAAAATATGTAAGAATAGAATTTGTAGAAAATTGAATGTAGTTTCTAAACTACTAGGATTTTTTTTTTTTTTTTCTAAATTCTATTTGGTGAAAATTTGAAATTTCAATGTAGTAGTACTTAAATTTTAGGGAAAAATAAGAAGTAGGTGTCTGTCTGACCACCCTAGCCACAATAAAATGATAATATATTTTTATAATATTTTAGATATAAGTAGAGGACTCATTTCCCGATGTGATTCATATTTTTTTGTAATTTTTTTCCAAGTAAATAATTATTTATGAATTTTTTTGTTACAACTTTTAAAAAAATAAAAAACTAGTATGTCTGACCACCTTAACTTGGTCAAAACTTCATGAAATTCAATTTTTGTTTTTTTAATACTATAATATGTGAAACATAGAATGTGACACATTTTTTGTATTCAAAAAAAGTGATACCATTTTAAAGATATAGATGTTTTTAAATCAGCCTATCAATTAGGACTTTACTCGTAATTCAAATAGAAAATGAATAATAATTACTTATTCAATTCAACGTAAAGAATAATTTATATTGGTGGAAATCTAAGAATCTTCTCTAAAAACCCTTTTCATTTCATCAATTTTGGGTTAAAAAAAAGTCATCAGCCACATACCCATCATATTGCCACTTTTTGGCACATCATGATCCTGCACAAAGCTATAAATCAAACATTCAACATGATTCTTTATCTCTTAAGGGATTTGAAAATGTCAAAAATAAAATTCTTGGGGTGATCATTTTACCTCTTATGGTTTGAAAGGTCACATTGGATACACCAATCCATGTTATGCCTCATGGAATTTCATGTAATCTTCTCTTAGGAAAACCATGGATTTCCTTCTACTCTTCATCATGAAATGAAATACATTTACAGCAACAAAGTGTACACACTTGATGTTGATCCTGAGCCTTATAGTGTCTTACAACTCAAGATAAACAAAGATAATCCCTTGACAACATTCACACCAACCACACAAGTAGAACCTGTGCAACAAAAAGAAAATGAAAAACACATTGAAGAAGTCACTAAGCTATTAGAAGATGATTGGGGTTCCTTGGATTTTGAACCTACATTCTTGGGAGAATATAAGATCATTGACAAAGACACCAACAAGGGAAATGAAAAAGTAGTCAAGTCAGCACAAAACTTAGAAGACCGTTTGAAAGCATTCACCTCAACCACTTTAGACAAAGAAGCAACTTACACAACAAAATTTGACGAACTTAACCATGAAAAACCACCCAATCCAAAAGCAATGAGAAAGATTTATGAAAAAGGTTAGGAGCTTATAAGAAAACTTGGATATAGTGGAAAAGGATGTGGTGCTAGAGAACAAGGTATTCATGTCCCTATCGAACCTAAAACGCAAGAAACAACTCATGGTCTTGGTTATTGTCCTTTGATAGAAATCACCAAGCCTTCACTCAACATCAACACTATCACACAAGATTCTAAGCCAATTACTAGTAGTACATCTTGAACTCACTGACACTAGTAATCTTGAAAGTTATCCTTTTCTAGAAATGAAACAAACAAAGACACCTTCGCTTAATGCAAATGTTATCTTGCAAAACACTTAATATTTGAGTACGTTAGATTTTACACCCCCATATAAAGGAGAGAACAAAATCTTGCAGTCTAAAGAGTCTTGCGTAAGTATGAAATCTTGTACTAAGAAAGAAGTATCTTTGTCACAAACTATAGGACCACCTTCTACCATTGATCAAGAGGGTATCTTGTCGAGACTCCTCCAAGATCACTTGATACCCCTTCCTTTAAGAACTCAAAATAAATTCTATTACAAGCCTTCATTTTGTGCATATCATAGAGCTCACGGTCATTCTACTAATGAATGCAAGGCTTTAAGTAGTAAAATCCAATATCTTAAGGAGTTTAGTGCTCTCCCTTATGTGGGGGAACCTACTTCCTCTAATTGACACCAATTTTCACTCTACCATACATTTTATCAATCATTTCGACTCACTCTTATCGTACACTAATTGGGGGCAAGGGGTTAGGTAGCCTTATCTTCATATGTCACTTTTTGTTGCCTCTATTGGCTAGTTGTTAACCTTTCATGAACATAAAGAGAAAGCGTGGGATGTGGATGACATGCATTAAGATGGCTCGCATGTGACATACTACCTTTTTCATGATGTAGCTTACCGAAAACATATGACTTGGCACATGGATTTTCGAATAAGCTCTCATCTCTTCTTCTACTTTAAAACAATTGCTCATAGTAATGGTGTTAGCAACTGCTTTAAAGTGGGGACATACATCAACACACATATGCCATTGCGTGGTTTTCTTTTTCTTGCGATTTCCTCTCTTGGAGGCATTAAGCACAATGTTGCCCACGGTGAGACCTTGCATTGATCCTCTCTTGGAAACAAAATGATACCTTTTTCACTTTTCCTCTCTTGGAGACATTAAGCATGATGCTCCCTAAGATGAGACCTTGCACGAACTAAGAAAAATCCCTTTGAACATTCCTTTCATTTACAATGTCTATGATTTTCAAGCATACAAAGTTTTGCTTGCCTCATGGAGCTCAAAGATCATTTTTGTGTGGCTCCTTATTAAAGTTATCAGAGGTATAACTTTGGTATGGTTGAGCAAGACGCCCATTCCAAGCAATGACTTTCCCCATAGCCACCTGCATATGTGTTAGTGCATACCAGCCATGAGTGTATGTTTCTCACCTTTTAGGCCTTCTCACCTGACAAACAACCATGAGTTCCATCGGCTCAGAGTGAGTATACATTTTCAGACAAACAACCTAGATCTAATCTGCATTGTGTTGGAAAAATGGTCGAAGCTTGATCCACCTTTTTATTTTCACTCTTTTCTTCCTTCTAGTTCTTGCCATTGCATGATTGTGTATCTTGATTTGCTGCAAATCATTCACCTTGTGTGTGTCCTTTTGTGCTTATGTTGGTTTGAATTAGGATCTTGGGTCCTTAGGGCTTGACCACCTCCTTCATCTTTGTTATCCTAGACCAGCCGCATTGGTACAATTGGACCCTTATTGAATGTCTACTTTAGTGTGGTTTGAAGCAGGTCATCCTCTAACTAATGTGGGGGATAAATGTAGCATAGAAAAAAAAGCAACTTGCTTGATTTGGGAATAATTAATGATAAATTGGACTTAATGATGCCTTGATTTAGTGTTGTGAGGTGTTTAACACATCCACATTAGGTCTTGGACCCTTGAAAACTTGATAAAATGCATTTATTGATGTCTTGTAAAGGTGTTGTAAAATAATTTCACATTTTTCTAGACTTTTATTAAGTATCTAAGTCTAATGGACCTTTTTTTTTCCCTTAATTCAACATATTAAACATATTATCACATTAATCTACAAGGCTTGTAAGTTAAACTTAATTTTAATCTAGTGTTGTAATTTTTTTTACACATTCACGTTGGATGTTATGCCTTTATAGGCTATGTGGACCTCATTTTAATGTAGTAAAGTGTATTCAATCATACTTTCACATTGAAATTTGTGTCCCTAGCCCTAATTACCCTTTACATCATCATTAATAGGCCCTTATGACCCCATATTATGCATCTCGAGGCCTATTTTGATAAAAAACCTAACTAGAACAACATTGAAGAATATGTTACAAAGTTATTGAAGACATCTCCTTGTTGGCTAGGTCAAAATATCCACAAAAAGTCACTTACATGTCTGAATTTGGCAGTCTCTGATCTGGATACATGGAGGAACAGAAAGTGCAGACCGAGAGCTTTCTTTTTGACTTTCTAGTTTTCAAAAAATCCAAAGTAGACTAAGTTGCCATCAATGGCGACTTAGTCCCATTGTACATGTTTGTCAGAAATTTCTACAGATTCAGACACCCATTTGCCTAAAATGGGCTCTGATGCAGTTTTCCAGATTTGGGACTAAGTTGCCCAAAATGGTGTATGAGTCCTATTAGGTTAAAATTTCAAAATCAACAATATTTTTAGTCTCCAATCTAGCCCCCACAAGTTTCCAGGTGCACAAATTCGGTTTTACAATTTTTTGTTTTGCTTCATGGTCATTTCTAGGTCATTTAGTATATGTTTGCATATCACATTATGTTATCAAACACTTTACACTTTCTTAGTTTTGCATTAATAATCAATCTCTTTTATCAATTCTTTGTATCTAGGAAATTCCCCTTTGATATGTTTCAATCAAATTTGCATTGGAATCTCAAGGGTTTGTTCTTGAATGAAGTGTTGATCTTTGTCTCTCTCCTTTTAGGTACAAAACCATAAAGGTTAAAGAGGTGACAAAAATATCTGTTACATCACAATTTAAACAAAGTGTAGTGTATAGGTTTCCACTTATTGAACAGGGGATCCAACACAAGCATATGTGATTTCGTTTGATCAATATCTTGTTGAATTAAGTTGTAACTGTCATATACAGTGTCCAATTTATCTACAACCAACTTCACCCTATGCTCAATTTTTTTTTCTATAGCTTCTCAAATTTTCTTTTTTTACTTCATCCTAGGATTTATTGCTAGTATTCTTCATTTATTCCACTTCCTTCTTGAGAGCTCTTATTTGTTCAACAAAAATATTTTGTACATCATCTACAAGAGCACTCAAAAGCCCATATAACACCATTTTCTTGCTCTATGAGGTTCCTGCTACTCTTAACTGCTCTTTTAGTTTTATAGTTTCCATGAACAACTTATTAAATTCATCATTTAGGAATTTTTCTCCTTCTCATACTCTCTTAGTCTATCCTCCAATCCTTTAATAGTTACATGAGTAAACATGGTTGAATGCACAATCATAGTCACAGCCTCCAAAGGGGTTGTGTCATGTAATTTTCTTACCATGCCTTCCCCTTTCATTCCTTGTATCACATCCAATAGGTTTGGCTTTCGTTTATTCTTCTTCTTGATCCATATAGCTAGAGTCTCAATCATGGTATTATATCCTATACCACTCACTCCATCAGAATCAAAATATACAACTAACATGGGATCTTCTTAGGCCTGTACTTGGTCAAGAAAAAACATCTTCTTCAGTTCCAAACTAGGGAAAATGAGCATGTTACTTTTTAAAATGATCTCTCTAGCCTTCTGAGGGCTAATGTAAATATCATCAATTCTCAATTCCTTAAAGGTTTGTGCCACCACTTGATCATTTTGGGATTCTTCAATTCCCATTTTATTTATCTCCATTCTCTCCTAAAATTATTTCACCTTCATTTTTGTCCAAAAATGCCTAAAGTTTGGAGTTTTAATAAACTCATCATCTTCTATGAATCGCCTGGATGCAACCTCGCTTTCATCTTCATGTATTTCTATATTTTCTTTTTCTTTATCATCCATACTTTCTTCAAGCTTATGGGCATTGGTCTCACGGACTCGCTAGTCAACCTCGACATCGCCCTTTAATGATTGTAACACATTGGCTACTTCTGTAGTGTCTCCCACCCCTTCACTTTCTTCATAAGGGACAATGGTTTAGTGCTTTGTGTCTTTTGTCTTTTGGGAGGAAATTGCTCCATGGGAGATTCTGAGGTTGTGTCTACGGTGTGCTTTACAATTATCATACTACTTTGTTCTTGAATATATGCCTCTCTTTTACCATATAATTCTTCAAATTTGTCAATTATCAAATTTATTCTTCTGATAGGGTCATTTTCTTCAACAAAATAGCCTAGGAAATCTTTGTATTTTTTATTCCTATCTTCCTAAAGTTTCCTCATAACTCCCCATTTTTTCATTCTATAGAATACTTCTTGATAAGTGAGGCAGTTTCTTATTACATCTTCTTCATAGTCTACTTGGTGCACAATTGTTGACCTGGTGAGAAGGTTATGTCTTATGTGATTCATATGATTTTTAGGATCAAAAACTCTTTTTTTTCCCAATCCAATGAATATCTTGTCTTTAAATAACATTGCAACTCCTCTAATATGTCTGAGCCTACTAACCAGTCTTCACACATGGTTAGGTTTGGAAAAAATGTTCCCTTCTTTTGTTTATGCATCACATCCTTTTCCATTCACATCATTTGCCACATAAACTCTAGAAAAGATAGTCTAAGGAAAAAAAACCTTGGTAGTATGTGCAGAGCAATAGGGTATCCATAAACTCTTATTATTGTGACTTCATGGAGGAAGGACCACTCACCAAAATTGTGTGTATGACCCTGCTTCTGTCTTAGGGCTAGAGTTCTCAATAGTTGTAGTATTTTAGTGTGAAATATTGGTATTGAGTAACAAAGAATTCCTAGGATTTTTTGCACAAAATCTTCATAGAATATTACAAAGCTTGAGTTTTTACATTGACTGTCCCAAATAAAGGACCACTTTTGAATAGGTGTAGGATTCCCTTGTTCATCAATTTTGGTCAAGTCCATTTGTTTGGTCCATTTTTCTCGATTCTGGTATAATATCAAATAACACAAAAGAGAATAGTGTCTAAATATAATGGGTGCTCTATCTTCTATGACCTGTAAGAATTCTTCATTCAATTCCTTTTCAAAATATGAGACAAAGTCGTATTCTATATTAGTATTAAGATTCTGGATTCTCATGGCCATCATCATTAGGCTTATTGGTATCTTTTCTTGAGCATCCATCCCCTGTATTTGGCATAGAGCAAGGAATTTATTTACAAAATAGTATTGAAAGTATATAATAGTGATTGGCTCAATGATGGAGGGGGAAATGAGGATTGTTATGTTGCCAATACCTTTTTTCATGTATAGGGGAAGCTTGTCACTCCCATAAGTCCTTCTCAACCTCATTTACTATTCCTCAATTTTTTGTAGGTTTATCTTAGTCAAGGCCTGTTTGTTCAAGTCGAATCACTCAATGATAGCTGCCCCGGTTACCTCAACCAATACCAAACCATTCAAAAACCTCACCATTTTAGTAGTAGGGTGATAATGTTTAGCTAATATTCTAATAAACTCCGCATCAACAAACACATTTCAGAAAATTAGTTTGGCCAAGTCTAACACCCAAGGGTTTGACACTAGAACTTTCCCATCTCTTTTATTATAAAAATACCAAAATAAGTCCCACCTAGATTTAAGAATGAGGGCATCTGTACCGTCTTGTGTGATATCTATGAGGAACTTCTTATTACCTTCCTTGGTGGACCTTGGGAGTATATCTAGAATGGACAGGTGGAGAGGCCTCTTTTTTTATTTTGGGTTCTTCATCCTTAATTTCAATTTTACTTTTCTTTGCTTCTGATTGTTTCCTTTTAGGTAGCATGATTCTACACTTTTCGCTAAAACTTCAAAATGATAGAGCTTTGAAAAATATTTACACCAATTAAGCTTCTTCAGAGAGTTATTTGTGCACTTAACCAGGTGTTTGATGCTTGTAGAGCTCCTCCTCTAGTCTCCTTAGCCCCCCCATGACAATGCATTGCAAATGAGTGCAATAGTCGGGAAATGCTCTTGTTTTTTAACGACACTTACATTTAATCATATTGGAATTAATACCATCCTTCTACCAAATATTTTCACAATAAGCTTATACATTGGATTCGATTATACACCACTAGATTTGTGTGTCAAAGTGACTAATGTGATCCCTTACATTTATTATTGTAATTTGTAATGATGCCACAACAGGTTTCACCATACTACCATTTTTAGTTGTCACACTTGTTGTGGCATGGTGGTATTAGGTTCTATGCCTTTTCATCTATACTATTTTCTATCTTTATGATCACATGACAACAGTATACATACTGCCATGTCGTAGCTATATTATCCAACTTATGTGGTACTATGGTGTTCACTTTTCTTGTTTAATACTTACTGCACTATCGATCTACTTAAATCTTCTAATTGTGAGGTGGCGTTGTGTACCATTTGACCACACATGTTGATTGACCCCTTGGTAGTATGGCGGATTGTGTTTTATTTCTTGAGTTAGGAACCACCAACCCACTCAGACTTCATTTTGTTACTGTAGTATTGTGGTAAAGGAATAAATTGTTTTATTAGTGATTATCCAAAATGATGAATGGATATATACAAAGGGAATGTCAATGATTTTATGGATCCTACCACATAAATTGTTTCATTTCATGTCAAACACAATGTAGAACCAAAGGCAGTAGATCATTTGATGTAGGTGAAATGTGGATGGGCAAATGGAGACCGGTGGATATTGAGGAATTTTTTTCTTAGCTCTAATAGTGGCTCCGATTGGGGATGAATGATCATGGGGTCATTGCAAGAATATAGAAGTGATCTTTTGGATGCAGATCATGGGTAAATGTGATTGAATGGGATGGGAAGGGGGGAAGGAAACCCAAACTAATGTGCAAGGAAAATTATATTTTTTAAGAAAAGAAGTGTTTCAGGAATTGTCCATGCACTGGAAATTCTTGATCTTCTCTTGACATATTTTGAAGATAATAAGAATCTTCTCCACCTTTACTAGTAATAACAAATGGTTCTATCCACAAAGGTTCAAACTTATCATACTTCCCCTTTTCTTGGCATCTATAATTCCAAAATAGAGCCATGCCATTCACCTCAAACTTTCTATATTTTTCCCTCTTGTCAAACAATTACTTCACCTGTGATTGCATTTTTGTGTTATGCTCTTAGGCCAATTTTCTAATTTCATCTAGTTCTACCAATTGCTACATTCTATCCTCCATAGGATCAAGGATATCTAAGTCTTCCTGGAGCATAAACTTATATGCTGGTAAAAGATTTTGCATGGGAATCCTTGCTTGTATTTCATAAACCAACTCAAAATGTGATTTTCCAGCTAATTTCTTTACTTTGATTCTATCCACCTAGACTGCCAACCTCAATTTGGAATCCAAAGCCTTTTTGTTTTTTGTCTAAAATCCTCTTAATGATTTTTAGGATACTTTTTTTGGTTGATTCAACTTGACTATTTTCTTGTGGATGATATGGAGATGTATATGAAATTGTTATGTCATATGTCTCACAAAATATTTTGAACTCTTTTAATTTAAGACACATACCATTGTCTGTAACTATCCTTACAGGTGTTCCAAATCTAGTGATGATATTCTCCATCAGAAAATTTGTCACAACCTTACTAGTGGCTTATTTTGTAGGGATGACTTCTATCCATTTTGTAAAATAGTCAGTTGCCACTAGAATCCATTTGCAGCCTCCACTATACTTCTCTAGTATTTATCCAATGAAATCAATCCCCCACTAATGAAATGGAGCTTCAACTTGCATTGGTCTATGTGGCAGTGCTCCTTGATACTTCATTTTCCCAGAAATTTTTTCACAAGCCTCACATTTCTGTACATATGTAAAAAATTCATTGAAAAATTTGGGCCAGTAGTATCCCGCTCTTAGGATCATGTGGGTAGAGTTTTTGGTTGAAAGATTTCCTCCACATATTCCTTCATGCATCTCCTTTAACACAATATTTCTTAAGATATGCTTGATAATCTTGACAAAATTTGATATAAACCTCCTTACAAAGTTTATTTGTCTAAAGAAAGACTGAATAGCCTTTACTGTCTTTGGAATATGAATCTTGTCTATAGACTCTAATCTTTTTGGATCGATTCTTACTCCATCTTTGGATACTATGTGGCTCAATTGTTTTCCTTCGGTCACATGAAAATTGCACTTCTTAGGGTTTAAGGAAATACCATACTCTATGGCTTTGATGAAGATTTTTTCAAGATGTCCAATATGGTCTTTTGCTTTATTAGAATATGTTATGAGATCATCTTGATATACCACCATTATTGTATTGATCAGGTCAAAGAAAACAATGTCCATAGCTCTTTGAAAGGTGGCCCCAACATTTGTGAGGCCAAATGACATCCTTACATATATATATATATGTCCTTGAAGGTGTGGTGAATGAAGTCTTATACTATTCAGATTCTTTTAATTTCACTTGGTTGTACCCTGGAAACCCATCCATCATGGACAATAATTCCCTGTTACCCTCTATAGCATAGCCTCCATGTTTGGGAGAGGGTAATTATCTTTAAGAGAGGAGACATTCAAATTTCAAAAATCTACACACAATCTTATGTCTCCATTCTTCTTTCTGACAGGCACTAAGTTGGAAACCCAAGTAGAATGTCTGATGGGCTTAACAATACCTCCTTCTTTGAGCTTTACGAGTTTTTCATGCATCTCGGGCTCTAGAGTAGAATTTATTAGTCTTTGTTTCTTTTTGAAGGGTTTTGCATCAGGCTTCAATGAGATTTCATGCTAAAATAGATCTTCTCTATATGCTTTAAGGTCATCATATGACCATGAAAAAACATGCTTATATTTTCTCAATAGTGTGATCAACATCTTTTTAATTGTAGGGCTTATCTTGTTTCCAATGTACACCTTTTTTGGAGCCAATTCAGTCCTAAGATTAATTTCATCAATATCTTTGCTTATTACTGGTGTTTGCTTCATAATTGCTCTATCACTCCCATCAAACACCCTTTCTAATGCTACTGGTCCTTTAGGGATCTTATTTTTCTTGAGGTGTACAACCTCCTAGCCAAACACAGTTTGTTTACCATCCACCTCTTCAGCAAATGCATTGAAATCAATCTCTTGGGCCTCATATTGATCAATGAAGAGTAATAATTTGATTAGATCTATGTCATTATTAAAGACCTTCCAATTATAAATGTTGTCAGGAATTGTAGGTCTAGTCTTGAGTTCCACTTGTGAGATACCTACCAAGGTAATGATATCTCTCTTCAATGCTACATTTGCGAAGAATTCTGCCATGAATTTTTTTGATCTATCCACCTACTAAATGGTGAAGGCATCAAAGATCTCTATAAATTATCACACATTGCATTTCTATATTGCTTCAATCTTCTTTTTTTCGTAGAGTACTTTGACCTCACTTGTGAAACAACTAATTCTAAGTCCCCAAAAATAGTTAACACTGTGATCCCATGCTTTGTGGAAATTTTTAAACCTAGTAACAATGCTTCGTACTCCTCTATGTTATTTGTGTATTAAAATGTCAACAAAAATGAGTACTTAAATGTTGTTCCATCTAGTGAAATGAAAATAATTCCAGCTCCATTCCCCTCTTTACTATAGGCTCCATCAAAATACATATGCCATATGTCACGTTCATTTTGAGAAACATCTCTAGTAATTGGATATGTGTTCAGTAAATCAGTATTTGAATATTCAATTATAAAACTTCCAAGGTCTATGTCACAAAAGTAGTTCATTTGATTAGGGTCAAAGAGTTCAATTACATGCTTTGATCTAGGTTATATATATAGCTTGACTTCCCTTCCATTCATAGATATTGTGGCGTAATACAAATCTAGCCAGAAATTTCCACCCATAGTTGTGGTCCATTTTTTTGATAATAACATTCCATAGTAAGGGGGAGTGTCCACCATAGTGATTTATGTCCCATATGTCACCTCATGGTATGATGCCAATTTCAATTATGGATCCCATATTACTCCAACTACAGGGACTGATCTATTATCCATGGAATAGCACTTCCCATAGGTAGTATTCACCCATAAACACAATTTATTCATGACAGCCAAAGACATGAAATTGATGGCTACCCTAGAGTCAATCATGCAATTTTCACTAGCTTGTTATTGATCACCAATGTGGTGTAAAATGGATCTACTTGGGAGGGTTTTTTTTGTAAGGGTATCTCCCAAATAGACCTTTGGTGCCTTTGTAGCCTCTTGCTCAATGGTATTGATCTCTTTGTTCTGATCTTGGTGTTTGTGAGATGTGTTGGCAATCAATTTGAGAGTTTTATCTCTATACTCATCAATTTTCATCATCTCCATCAAGGGCACTGTCATCTTTATTTGGGTTAGTGCTTGAGCAAGGTCAAATGAATGGGTAGTCATCCCTTGTTCAATCTTGTATGTTTTAGAAGCCTTTCTTCCTTTAGTTAGAACTTTGTTAGTGCTTCATGTTTTATTAGATTCAACATGTGCAGTCTCTTTTTGAGCGGTCTTCTGAGGCTTCTTTGCTTCACCCTTATTTTGATTAGATGATATATTTTCCTTTTTCTTCTATTCCTTTATAAACAAGCCACTGGGTGTTCCTTGGTCTACATCTATAGGTCTACTTCTTAGGTTGTACATCCTTTTTCTTTAGCCACAACTTTTGCTATGATGGCCCTCTTGTATTCTTTTATTGGTGTTCTCAACTAAAATTGTGGTGTTGTATTGTATGCATATGCTGCTTCTTGTGTACTATCCTCCAGATCAGAGAACACTTCTTGTTCCATATTAACACTATATTTTTGATTGTTGACATCATATTCATACCCATCTTCAAAGGATAATCATCCATCATTGGTCTGATGGAACCCCCATCTTAGCATGTTTAGAGTGTGGCCATCTCTATCTTGTTCTTGTGACTAGTCATCTTCCTGGCAAGTTTGAGCCACACCCAGTGTTCTAGGGCATGGGGTTTGTGACATGGTGGACACCATGGTGTAGTATCCACAATGTGTGTTCCATGTTTCTTCAAGGTATTGGGAGTCTCTTTCTAATTTGGCTTACCTATTGTTCATCCATCCTTCCAAGTGGTGTTATAGGGCATGCCATGCAATCTTTTCCTTTCATTGCTATATTGATTTTCTTGTCTATTTTGGTGATTGTTAGGACTTCATGGGATCCGAAGATTATCTCTTTTTCCAATCATTTCAGAAGCTTTCCTATTGTTTTAAATGGTTATGGCTTCCTTTTGTGCTTTGGTCAAGCTTCTAGGACATCTATTTATGAGTTCATACCCTATTTTAGGATCAAAGGATTTTAAATAGATGCTTAGTGCTACTGAGTTAGCTAATTTAGATCCATGTGGTATCTTGTTATTAATCTTGGAGAACCTTTGATTGAAGTAAAAAAAAAATTCATTTTGATGTTTTTGGATGCCTATTAACTCATGCAAGGAAAATTCAGGAGCACATTGATTCCCATACTATTCTAAGAACTGAACTTTAAATTCTACTACAGAGGTAATTGAGGCATCGAGTAGGATATTGAACCAATCCCTTGCTTCTTCAATTAAGGACATCATGAATAGCCTCATAAGGTCATCTTCTTTTTCCATGCCCAAATCTTGCACAAAAGCATTGAAGTTTCTTATGTGTTCTTCTATAGTAGCTGCATTGTTCCCTATGAATTTAGGGACAATATTTCTCAAGTTAATATCAATGAGATATGGGTATATTTGATATCCTATCAAGTCAAAATGTCTACTCATGTTTGTAAGGTTCTATGGATAAGGATTTTGAGGTGGCAGATAGGCGTAATATTGGAATCGATTTTGAGGCTGATGCACATTTTTTTGGATGTTCTAGTGAGAATATATATTTTTTGTGGCACATGGTGCTAATAGTGTGGTACATATTGTTTTCCTGGTGGTGGGTGAGATTGTGGAATGTTGTTGGTATTTTTTGGTAGGGATTTTTGTGGTGCACATTATGTTGGGCATGTCACTTTGGGTTACTAACTATATTACACAGTGCTTTTGAAGTACCCAGAGCACTTGTATTCTGAGATGACCCATATGGATTGATGATACCTCCTTGCTTATGGGGAGGGACATATTTTGATGGTTTTGTTGGATGGAAATTCATCTAGATATTCATCTGGGACATTTCTTTCATCAATTCTTCACTTTCTTTTATCAACTTCTATCATTTCATGATATCCTCCCTCTGTCATTCCACGTATTCTTCCAGTTCTTTAGTGGTCATTTCGTCATAATTATCAATAGGGGGAGAGTGATCCATGGATCCACATTGTGTCTCTTCTCCTTGTTATAATATCACGTGGTCATACTCATTTTGTCTTTGAATTTGTTCATCATCAAGTTGGGTGAAAAACTCCTTCATTTTCTAAGGGTCTTCCTTAAAGAAGAAAACAAGACGATCAGTCTTTTCTTTTCTCAATGGGGTATGTGGATCTACGGATAGATCATTATTATGGTACTCTAATTCATGCAACCAATCAAATATATTGTGCAATGCAGGAGGTTGTTCCAAGATATTCTCCTAATCGATGAATGCAGTGTCTAGCTATTTATATGTCCTATTTTTAGAATTATTAGTGTTTGGGAGAGAAGAGTCACCTTTATCTATCCATTTTCTATCATTCTTCTTTGTACTATCTTTGTGTAAATATCTCCTGCCATTCATTTCATAGGAAGCTTTGATGCTCTAAACTCTAGGTTTTTTCTTTTAGAAGTGTATTTTCTTTTCTCAGTCATGCATTTGTTCCTACAATTTTTTGATAGAGTCGCCACTCACTTTTATGAAAAGTGAAAAAAGTTTACAATATTCTATGTTTGTTCCTAGCGGAGTATTTTGATGATTTATACATTGAAATAGTTCTGAATGACTCTATGATGACTTGTTCTAATGTGCAAATCTACTCAGTTTGTCTCGAGTAGAGTCACCAATCTATTAGGTATCAAAAATGCAAGTTTTGAACCTTAAGATGGTGTCAGTCTCTTAATACATTTTTGGCTAACAAACGGGGTGAATTTGGTTGATCACCCCCTACTCTTTAGGCTTTGCTAGACCTAGGAAGGTGTACCTAAATGATAAGGTAGATTTTAAAGTCTAAAATAGACCCTAATTTGGGAAATCTACTCATAATGGCACGTGGGTGTGAAGTAGATGCAAGGCTAATGACTAATTCCTATTGTAGATGTTTAGAGAATATAGTGTATAAGTAAAATTTGTATAAAATGTTCTAAACTTGACAAATGCCTAAATCTATTGGGTGAATGGAGTTGAGGGGTGGATGATGGTGATGGAGATAGATATGTAAGATAGGTATATTAACACCTTAGCTTAACTTTAACTGTAGGGAACTTTTAGATGTTTGTACCTTGTACAAATGTGAAGGTTAGTTGGTAACTATACTCTTCTTTATAAATCCTAGTGTTACCCTCCAAAATTATTGTGATAGCATTAAATGATTTTGAATTATTAGCTTGAGAGAAAGCAATCATAATAACCATTTTAAATGGATTTTAATCGTTGGCATGGACCAATTGAAAGGAATTACTTGAAAGGATTTTTAATTCACTCCAACCAAAACCCAATCGAAACAATCACACAACAACAAAAAATGTGTCCTGATAAGATATATCTATTTGAATAACTTCAGAGAACCACTTTGGAGACAACACAACAACACATTAGAATGAATATCAATGCAAAAATCAAACACTGGAAGTAAATCACCAATTAGAAATAGTCTTCTCCATTATATTGCTTCAAAAGATTTACATTAACAACAAAAGTCTCTGAGATATGGAAATTGATCATGGATGGAATATACAATACTAATGCAACCTATCTACTACTAGTAGTGTCAATGATAATGATGATGATCTCAAAACGAGGCCTTGGTTTCCCCTTTTATAAGGGAATCAACAAGCTACATGCCTTTTACAAAATGAGGCAATGTTTCAAAAACTACACCTCTTCACTAACTATTTGTTTGATTAACATAATTAAAGAAACATACAAAATTTAAGAAATTCAAATGTTATGAATCCATTAATTATCATAGAAGGCCCGTGATCATTGATCTGGAAAAGCCTTAATCTCCTTGATACACATCAAAATTATCTCATCCTAGTCACCTACTCCTCAAAAGCCAGATACTTCTCCACCCACTGATATGTTGTGAAATCTGATGGCCATTTGTATTCTTTAATCCTTGGTATATTTGCGAGATGAAATTTCCATCAACTATCTAACAACACCTTCACATTAGTAACAAATTTTAGATACGCAACATCGCAAGCAATTAATCAATCCAGAATCAAATTAATCCTATGAAAATTAATGTCACCATCTTTCTGTATGTAATTAACACACTTATGAACAATTTGACCAAACTCCCTTTCCACTCTTCAAGGTTTCTAAGTTGGTCATCATCTTTTTCTATTTATGGTATATACCATTGCTTTAGAGTATGGAAAGAATCCATCTGTGTCTTAATCCTTTTCTCCTCTCCTTGTATATATTGAAATTCATCTATAATCATCTTGACTATTTGCTCAGTTAGTTTCAATGTTGTAGGAGCATCAGTACTCCTCTGTAGAAATCTACACAATTTAAACAAAGTGTGGTGTATAGGTTTATACTTCATGAACAGGGGATCCAACATGAGCATATGTGCTTTCATTTGATCAATAGCTTGTTGAAGTAACTTGTAACTATCATATATACTCTCTAATTTATGTAGAACCAACTTCACCCTATGGTCAAGAAAATTTTCTATAGCTTCCCAAATTTTCTTTTTTATTTCCTCTTGGGCTTTATTGTTGGTCTTCTTCATTTCTTCCACCTCCTTATCGATCTAGCTCCTTATTTGTTCAGCGGAAATATTTTGTATGTCATCTATAGGAGCACTTAGAAGCCCATATAACACCATTTCCTTGCTCTATGAGGTTCCTACTCCTCTTAATGACTCTTTTAGTTTTACATTTTCCATGAACAACTTACTAACTTCATCATTTAGGAATTTTTTTCTCCTTCTCATACTCTCTTAGTCTATCCTCCAATTCTTTAATAGTTGCACGAGTAAACATGGTTGAATGCATAGTCATAGTGGCAACCTCCAAAGGGGTTGTGTTGTGTAATGTTCTTACCATGGTTTCCCCTTTCATTCCTTGTATCACATCCAATAGCTTTGGATTTTGTGTATTCTTCTACTTGATCCATATAGCTAGGGTCTCAATCTTGGGATTATATCTTGTACCACTCACTCCACCAAAATTGAACTCTGCAACTAACATAGGATCTTCTTCGACCCATAATTGTTCAAGCAAAAACATCTTCTTCAGTTTTAGACAAAGGAAAATGAGCATGTTACTTTTTACAATAATCTCTCTAGCCTTCTGAGGGCTAATGTCAATATTATCAATTATAAATTTCTTGAAGGTTTGTGCCACCACTTGATCATTTTGGGATTCTTTAATTTGAATTTTATTTATGTCCATTATTTCCTAAAATTCTTTCACCTTCATTTTTGTCCAAAAATCCCTGAATTATAGAGTTTTAATAAACTCATAATCTTCTATGAATTTCCTCACTGCAACCTCTCTTTCATCTTCATGTATTTCTATATTATCTTTTTCTTTATCATCCATCCTTTAGGATTATGGGCATTGGTCTCATGGACTGGATGGTCAACCTCAACATCACCCTTTAATAATTGTAACACATTGGCTACTTCTACAGTGTCTCCCACCCCTTCACTTTAATTATAAGGGACCAATGGTTTAATGCTTTGTGTCTTTTCTCTCTTAAGAGGAAATTGCTCCATGGGAGATTCTTAGGTTGTGTCTAGGGTGTGCTCTGAAATTATCATACCACTGTGTTCTTGAAGATATGCCTCTCTTTTATGATATAAGTCTTCAAATTTTTCAATTATCAAAATTTTCTTTCTGTAGAATACTTCTTGATAAGTGAGTCAGTTTCTTATCGCAGCTTCTTCATAGTCTAATTGGTGTGCAATTGTTGACTTGGTGAGAAGGTTATGTCTTATGTTATTCATATTATTTTCAAGATAAAAAAACTTTCTTTCTAGAATCCAATTAATATCTTGTCTTTAAATAATATTGCAACTCCTCCAATGTGTCTCAACCTACTGACTAGTCTTCACACTTGGTTAGGCTTGGAAAAAATGTTCCCTTCTTCTGTTTATGCATCACATCCTTTTCCATCCACATAATTTTCCACATAAACTCTTGAAATGCTAGTCTAAGGGGCACAAAATTTGGTGTGTGGAGCAATAGGGCATCCATAAACTCTTATCATTGAATTTAGGGAGGAAGAACCAATCACCAAAATTGTGTGTGTGACCCTAATCCTATCTTAGGGCTAGAGGTCTCAATAGTTGTAGTATTTTAGTGGGAAATTTTGGTATTGAGTAACCAAGAACTCCCAGGATTCTGTGAACAAAATATTCATAGAATATCACAAAGCTTGAGATTTTACACCAACTGTCCCAAATATAGCACCACTTTTGAATAGCCAAGTCCATTCGTTTGGTCCATTTATCTTGATTCTAGTATAATATAAAATTACACAAAAGAGAATAGTGTCTAAATGTAATGGGTGCTCTATCTTCTATGACCTATAAGAATTATTCATTCAATTCCTTTTCAAGGTATAAGGAAAATTTGTATTCTATATTAGTCTTAGGATTCTAGATTCTGATGGCCATCATCATTAGGCTTATTGGCATCTTATCTTGAGTATCCATCCCTTGTATTTGGTATAGAGCAAGGTATGTATTTGAAAAATAGTATTGAAAGTATGCCACAATGATTGGCTGAGTAATGGAGGGGGAAATATGGTTTGTTTTGTTGATAATACCTTTTTCATGTATAGGGGAATCTTGTCACTCCTATAAGTTCTTTTCAACCTGGTATACTCTTCCTCACCTTTTTGTAGTTTTATCCTAGTCAAGGCCTATTTTTTCAAGTTGAAACACTCAATGATAGTTGCCCTAGTTACCTCAAAGTTTTAGTGGTAGGGTGATAATGTTTAGCTAATATTATGATAAACTCCACATCAACAAACACATTTTAGACAATCAGTTTGTCCAAGTCTAACTCCCAAGAGTTTGACTCTAGAACTTTCCCATCTCTATTACTATAAAAATACCAAAATAAGTCCTACCTAGATTTAGGAATGAGGACATCTATGTAACCTTGTGTAGTATCTATGAGGAACTTCTTATTACCTTCCTTAGTGGACCTTGGGAGTATATCTAGAATGGATTGGTGGAGAGGCCTCTTTTTTATCTGGGTTTCTTCATCCTTAATTTTAGTTTTACTTT
>VDFB02154791.1:95583-159498 GCA_007258455.2 Sequoia sempervirens | reverse complement strand
CAATGAGATATGGGTATATTTGATATCCTATCAAGTCAAAATGTCTACTCATGTTTGTAAGGTTCTATGGATAAGGATTTTGAGGTGGCAGATAGGCGTAATATTGGAATCGATTTTGAGGCTGATGCACATTTTTTTGGATGTTCTAGTGAGAATATATATTTTTTGTGGCACATGGTGCTAATAGTGTGGTACATATTGTTTTCCTGGTGGTGGGTGAGATTGTGGAATGTTGTTGGTATTTTTTGGTAGGGATTTTTGTGGTGCACATTATGTTGGGCATGTCACTTTGGGTTACTAACTATATTACACAGTGCTTTTGAAGTACCCAGAGCACTTGTATTCTGAGATGACCCATATGGATTGATGATACCTCCTTGCTTATGGGGAGGGACATATTTTGATGGTTTTGTTGGATGGAAATTCATCTAGATATTCATCTGGGACATTTCTTTCATCAATTCTTCACTTTCTTTTATCAACTTCTATCATTTCATGATATCCTCCCTCTGTCATTCCACGTATTCTTCCAGTTCTTTAGTGGTCATTTCGTCATAATTATCAATAGGGGGAGAGTGATCCATGGATCCACATTGTGTCTCTTCTCCTTGTTATAATATCACGTGGTCATACTCATTTTGTCTTTGAATTTGTTCATCATCAAGTTGGGTGAAAAACTCCTTCATTTTCTAAGGGTCTTCCTTAAAGAAGAAAACAAGACGATCAGTCTTTTCTTTTCTCAATGGGGTATGTGGATCTACGGATAGATCATTATTATGGTACTCTAATTCATGCAACCAATCAAATATATTGTGCAATGCAGGAGGTTGTTCCAAGATATTCTCCTAATCGATGAATGCAGTGTCTAGCTATTTATATGTCCTATTTTTAGAATTATTAGTGTTTGGGAGAGAAGAGTCACCTTTATCTATCCATTTTCTATCATTCTTCTTTGTACTATCTTTGTGTAAATATCTCCTGCCATTCATTTCATAGGAAGCTTTGATGCTCTAAACTCTAGGTTTTTTCTTTTAGAAGTGTATTTTCTTTTCTCAGTCATGCATTTGTTCCTACAATTTTTTGATAGAGTCGCCACTCACTTTTATGAAAAGTGAAAAAAGTTTACAATATTCTATGTTTGTTCCTAGCGGAGTATTTTGATGATTTATACATTGAAATAGTTCTGAATGACTCTATGATGACTTGTTCTAATGTGCAAATCTACTCAGTTTGTCTCGAGTAGAGTCACCAATCTATTAGGTATCAAAAATGCAAGTTTTGAACCTTAAGAGGGTGTCAATCTCTTAATACATTTTTGGCTAACAAATGGGGTGAATTTGGTTGATCACCCCTACTCTTTAGGCTTTTCTAGACCTAGGAAGGTGTACCTAAATGATAAGGTAGATTTTTCAAAAAATAGACCCTAATTTGGGAAATAACTCAATACATGGCACGGGTGTGAAGTAGATGCAAGGCTAATGACTAATTCCTATTGTAGATGTTTAGAGAATATAGTGTATAAGTAAAATTTGTATAAAATGTTCTAAACTTGACCAATGCCTAAATCTATTGGGTGAATGGAGTTGAGGGGTGGATGATGGTGATGGAGACAGATATGTAAGATAGGTATATTTACACCTTAGCTTAACTTTAACTGTTTGCACCTTGTACAAATGTGAAGGTTAGTTGGTAACTATACTCTTCTTTATAAATCCTAGTGTTACCCTCCAAAATTATTGTGATAGCATGAAATGATTTTTAATTATTAGCTTGAGAGAAACCAATCATAATAACCATTTCAAATGGATTTTAATCGTTGGCATGGACCAATTGAAAGGAATTACTTGAAAGGATTTTTAATTCACTCCAACCAAAACCCAATCGAAACAATCACACAACAACAACAAATGTGTCTTGATAAGATATATCTATTTGAATAACTTAAGATAACCACTTTGGAGACAACACAACAACACATTAGAATGAATATCAATGCAAAAAATTGAACATTGGAAGTAAATCACCAATTATAAATAGTCTTCTCCATTATATTGCTTCAAAAGATGTACATTAACAACAAAAGTCTCTGATATATGGAAATGGATCATGGATGGAGTATGCAATACTAATGCAACCTATTTACTACTAGTAGTGTCAATGATAATGATGTTGATCTCAAAACCGGGCCTTGGTTTCCTCTTTTATAAGGGAATCAACAAGCTACAGGCCTTTTACAAAATGAGGCAATGTTTCAAAAACTACACCTCTTCACTAACTATTTGTTCGATTAACATAATTAAAGAAACATACAAAATTTAAGAAATTCAAATGTTATGAATCCATTAATTATCATAGAAGCCCCGTGATCATTGATCTGTAAAAGCCTTAATCTCCCTGATACACATCAAAATTATCTCATCCTAGTCACCTACTCCTCAGAAGCCATATACTTCTCTGCCCACTGATATGTTGTGAAATTTGATAGCCATTTGTATTCTTTAATCCTTGGTATATTTGCGAGATGAAATTTCCATCAACTATCTAACAATGCCTTCACATTAGTAACAAATTTTAGATATGCAACATCGCAAGCAATTAATCCATCCAGAATCAAATTAATCCTATGAAGATTAATGTCACCATCTTTCTGTATGTAACACACTTATGAAAAATTTGACCAAACTCCCTTTCCACTCTTCAAGGTTTCTAAGTTGGTCATCATATTTTGCTATTTATGGTATATACCTTTGCTTTAGAGTATGGAAAGAATCCATCTATGTCTTAATCCTTTTCTCCTCTCCTTGTATATATTGAAATTCATCTATAATCATCTTGACTATTTGCTCAGTTAGTTTCAATGTTGTAGGAGCATCAATACTCCTCTGTAGAAATCTACACAATTTAAACAAAGTGTGGTGTATAGGTTTATACTTCATGAACAGGGGATCCAACATGAGCATATGTGCTTTCATTTCATCAATAGCTTGTTGAAGTAACTTGTAGCTGTCATATATACTCTCTAATTTATCTAGAACCAACTTCACCCTATGGTCAAGAAAATTTTCTATAGCTTCCCAAATTTTCTTTTTTATTTCCTCTTGGGCTTTATTGTTGGTCTTCTTCATTTCTTCCACCTCCTTATCGATCTAGCTCTTATTTGTTCAGCAGAAATATTTTGTATGCCATCTATAGGAGCACTTAGAAGCCCATATAACACCATTTCCTTGCCCTATGAGGTTCCTACTCCTCTTAATGACTCTTTTAGTTTTACATTTTCCATGAACAACTTACTAACTTCATCATTTAGGAATTTTTTTCTCCTTCTCATACTCTCTTAGTCTATCCTCCAATTCTTTAATAGTTGCACGAGTAAACATGGTTGAATGCATAGTCATAGTGGCAACCTCCAAAGGGGTTGTGTTGTGTAATGTTCTTACCATGGTTGCCCCTTTCATTCCTTGTATCACATCCAATAGCTTTGGCTTTTGTGTATTCTTCTACTTGATCCATATAGCTAGGGTCTCAATCTTGGGATTATATCTTGTACCACTCACTTCTTCACCAAAATTGAGCTTTGCAACTAACATAGGATCTTCTTCGACCCATAATTGTTCGAGCAAAAACATCTTCTTCAGTTTTAGACAAAGGAAAATGAGCATGTTACTTTTTAAAATCATCTCTCTAGCCTTCTGAGGGCTAATGCCAATATTATCAATTATCAATTCCTTGAAGGTTTGTGCCACCACTTGATCATTTTGGGATTCTTTAATTTCCATTTTATTTATCTCCATTATTTCCTCAAATTCTTTCACCTTCATTTTTGTCCAAAAATCCCTGAATTATAGAGTTTTAATAAACTCATCATCTTCTATGAATTGCCTCGCTGCAACCTCTCTTTCATCTTCATGTATTTCTATATTATCTTTTTCTTTATCATCCATCCTTTAGGATTATGGGCATTGGTCTCATGGACTGGATGGTCAACCTCAACATCACCCTTTAATAATTGTAACACATTGGCTACTTCTGTAGTGTCTCCCACCCCTTCACTTTAATTATAAGGGACCAATGGTTCAATGCTTTGTGTCTTTTCTCTCTTAGGAGGAAATTTCTCCATGGGAGATTCTTAGGTTGTGTCTAGGGTGTGCTCTGCAATTATCATACCACTGTGTTCTTGAAGATATGCCTCTCTTTTATGATATAAGTCTTCAAATTTTTCAATTATCAAAATTTTCTTTCTGTAGAATACTTCTTGACAAGTGAGGAAGTTTCTTATCACATCTTCTTCATAGTCTAATTGGTGCGCAATTGTTGACTTGGTGAGAAGGTTATGTCTTATGTTATTCATATTATTTTCAAGATCAAAAACTCTTTCTCTGTAGAATCCAATTAATATCTTGTCTTTAAATAATATTGCAACTCCTCCAACGTGTCTCAACCTACTGACCAGTCTTCACACTTGGTTAGGCTTGGAAAAAATGTTCCCTTCTTCTGTTTATGCATCACATCCTTTTCCATCCACATAATTTTCCACGTAAAATCTTGAAATGCTAGTCTAAGGGGCACAAACTTTGGTGTGTGGGGAAATAGGGCATCCATAAACTCTTATTATTGTGACTTTAGGGAGGAAGAACCAATCACCAAAATTGTGTGTATGACCCTGATTCTATCTTAGGGCTAGAGGTCTCAATAGTTGTAGTATTTTAGTGGGAAATTTCGGTATTGAGTAACCAAGAACTCCCAGGATTCTGTGAACAAAATATTCATAGAATATCACAAAGCTTGAGATTTTACACCGACTGTCCCAAATATAGCACCACTTCTGAATAGGCATAGGATTCCCTTGTTCATCAATTCTAGCCAAGTCCATTCATTTGGTCCATTTATCTTGATTCTAGTATAATATCAAATTACACAAAAGAGAATAGTGTCTAAATGTAATTGGTGCTCTATCTTCTATGACTTGTAAGAATTATTCATTCAATTCCTTTTCAAGGTATGAGGAAAAATTGTATTCTATATTAGTCTCAGGATTCTAGATTCTGATGGCCATCATCATTAGGCTTATTGGCATCTTATCTTGAGCATCCATCCCTTGTATTTGGTATAGAGCAAGGTATGTATTTGCAAAATAGTATTGAAAGTATGCCACAGTGATTGGCTTAGTAATGGAGGGGGAAATAGGGTTTGTTTTGTTGCTAATACCTTTTTTCATGTATAGGGGAATCTGGTCACTCCTATAAGTTATTTTCAACCTGGTATACTCTTCCTCACCTTTTTGTAGTTTTATCTTAGTCAAGGCCTATTTTTTCAAGTTGAAACACTCAATGATAGCTGCCCTAGTTACCTCAACCAACACCGAACCATTTAGAAACCTCAAATTTTTAGTAGTAGGGTGATAATGTTTAGCTAATATTCTAATAAACTCCACATCAACAAACACATTTTAGACAATCGTTTTGTCCAAGTCTAACTCCCAAGAGTTTGACTCTGGAACTTTCCCATCTCTGTTACTGTAAAAATACCAAAATAAGTCCTACCTAGATTTAGTAATGAGGGCATCTCTGTAACCTTGTGTAGTATCTATAAGGAACTTCTTATTACCTTCCTTAGTGGACCCTGGGAGTATATCTAGAATGGATTGGTGGAGAGGCCTCTTTTTTATCTTAGTTTCTTCATCCTTAATTTTAGTTTTACTTTTATTTGCTTCTGATTGTTTCCTTTTAGGTGGCATGATTCTACCCTTTTCACTAAAATTTCAAAATGACAGAGCTTTGAAAAATATTTACACCAATTGAGCTTCTTTAGAGAGTTATTTGTGCACTTACCGAGGTGTTTGAAACTTGTAGATCTCCTCCTCTAGTATCCTCACCTCCTCCCATGACAATGTATTGCAAATGAGTGCAGTAGTCGGGCAATGCTCTTATTTTTTAATGGTGCTTACATTCAATCAGATTGGCATTGATACCATCCTTGTGAAATATTTTCGCAATAAGCTTATACCTTGGATTCAATTATGTACTGCTAGATTCGTTCGTCAAAGTGACTGATGTGATCCCTTACATTTATTACTACAATCTTTAATGATGTCACAACAGGTCTCACCGTACTACCATTGTTAGTTGTCACACTTGTTGCGGTATGGTTGTATTGGGTTTTATGACTTCTCATCTATACTATTTTCTATCTTTATGATCATGCGACAATAGTATACATACCGCCATGCCATAGCTATATTATCCACCTTATGCCCGGTACTATGGTGTCTGCTTTTCTTGTTTAATACTTATCGCACTATCACTTTGCTTAAATCTTCTTATTGTTGGGTAGCGATGCATACCACTTGACTACATATGTTGATTGACCCCTTGGCGGTATGGAGGTTTGTGTTTTATTTCTTGAGTTAGGAACCACAAACCTACTCAGACTTTATTTTGTTGTTGCTTTATTGCAGTAAAGGCATAGATTATTCTATTATTGATTATCTAAAAAGATGAATGGATATATACATAGGCAATTTCAATGATTTTATGGATCTTGTCACAAAAATTGTTGCATTTCATTTCAAACACAATGTAGAACCAAAGGCAGTAGATATTTTGATGTAGGTGAAATGTGGACAGGAAAATGGAGACTGGTGGATACTGAGGAATTTTTTTTGGCTCTAACACATACCACAAAACAGTGATATACATGGGGTAAACCCTTTTTGGAGAAAAACCCCACACTTCTAAAGCCTCCCAATATATTATTCAAAAATCACAATGATTATAATATACTTGTAGAGCAAGCTTCTCAAAAGAGTATCACCAACTAGAGAACCATAGGCAACACGACCGATATGACTCTTAGAATACATAAAAATACACAAATATAGTAGAATTCCCTCATAAAATAGGGTTTCCTTCTAGGGAAAGCCAAGCTAATAAAATATTGGTTGTCAAATCTAAGACCTAATGATTAATAGTACCTTATGTATCAAAATTACTTTATGTAATTGCAATGTTCAGACACATTATCCCAACACACAATTCCTCATCAGTTGAATGTTCATTTTAATATTTTCAATATGGTAGAAAAGTTCTCCAACCCCTCTTTTGCAATTATAGTGAGATGGGAAAAATTGAAATAACCAGGGATGAAAGATCCCCTTTTCACCAACCTGAAATGCTCTTTAGCAGCTTCATCAAGCTGCCACATTATCTCCTTAAAATATAATTTTTCAAACACATAAATTTGAAAGAAATGAGGTTTAATTTGAGTGCCATAAATCCTAAACACATTAGAATTGTTATGCAAATGTACCTATTCCCCTAATTATGCTTCGCCCCAGATTAAGGACCAAACTATAGGTGTTGAATCTCAGTTGTGTTCAAATGGTTTTTCCTTGATGACAAAATCTCTTTTAGTTGGTTCTCTTTGTTGACAGTCTCAGTTTGGATTTTTTTATGCACTATCATGGTACAAATTTAATGACAAATTTGATTAATGGCTTATTGGTCTTGGAATTCAGTGGACAGTTCTATGGCTTTGAGTTACATTTAGATTTGTCATTTCTTTATGGTACTGATCAGTTTGAGCTTCATACAGATATAGGTTATCTCATTCGTACATGTATTTGGATTATGGTAATTGTTTTCAGATTTAGGGCTCTCTTCTATTTTCAAAATTTTGGACTTGGTACTGAGCACATTCAGGTATATATTGATTCATGGTTTACTCAGTTTGAGTTGGTATATCATCGATGATCTTGGCACATATTTGGTTCAGTGTTTCTTTATATTGCTCCATCTCAAGCAGATTGATTATTGTGTTAATTGCTCCTTGGTGCTTGGTTTAGTGAATTTATTCACTCATGATTCTAAAGCCATCTTGTTCTCACATTTTTTATTTGATGGCATTTATTGGAACTCATGGCAATATTCATTTGGTTCAATTTATAAATGGCCACTCATCTATAAATTTTGGAAGCCATCATTTGTTCTAAGTCGGCATTATGAGAACCTTTGACTCATATTTTTGGTCGGCATCATTATTTAATTATTTGGTCTTTCTTAATAATGTGGTCGGTAGACTTTGGACTTTGACAGCGAACTTAGCAAGTTTTTGAGTTGTCATTATTAAGCCTTGTGACTTATGCGGATTTCAAACTTCATTATGCTCTTTTGAATTAGTCATCAAATGACTTGGTAATAGGAAAGTTTAGGGAAAATCATTTTCTTTTTGGCTAAGTACAGAACCCTAGCTGCCACCATGAAGTCATTGTGATCTACAAATTCTTTTTGGTCTCCCTCTATGTCGACATGCTAAGGTTTTTGAAATTGACTCATCATGAGAGCTCGGCCATGTTGTTTTCTCTGTGCATGGAAATTTTGTGTCGATTGTGAAGTCAATGGGATCAACTATTGTGGTTGGCATCGAATCTCTAGTATTTATTTATTTCTCTTGTTGCAAAATCAGGTATCATTCTCATCTTTTAGTGTGTCTATTTCTAGCAAACAAGTGTAACTATTTTGCTCGAATTTGAAAAAGCATAAGCATTCTTCTTGTGGTAGAAGTTAACATATCTCAGTTATTGTGGAAATAAGGGGTTTGATTCTCTTTCAAACCATCTCAGTTATGAAGGTTTATTATCACTATTTTTTTCTTCTAAAAACTGCTCTCTGCATTTCGGTTACTTATGAGGCAAATAATGCCCTGACAGAGTATTATTATTCTTGCATTGAGGGTTTATGGTTTTTAGCTAGTGGGAAGTCGTGGTTTTTAAATAATTTGTCAGTTTCATTATGAAATGATCTCATACATTTCAAATATGATGGATTTTTCATATAGAATAACTTCAAATGGCTATTTTGATTTAATAAAGTTCTGGGTTTTGTAAAATCTATTGTAGTTTGAAAAAAGGAACATTGATGCATTCATGTTAGGGTTTATTACAGCCTACTGTACAAGTGTTACTCATGATATTCCACCATCTGCTGATCATTTATTCTTCTGGTTCAATTTCTAAAAAGAGAATGGGGCTTCATATTCCTTTTGACCTTGAATTCTTTGAAGACTTTCTTTTGATAGACATACTTAAAAATGTATATAAAAAATAGTGTTGTGAACACTGTGACTCTTCTGGTTATTATTGTGAGATATAGATATTTTGGATGTATCAAGAAATGTATTGAAAAACTTTTTAATACAAAATCTAAAAAATATGATGCAAAACATGATTGTAATTCTTCTCTATGTAATATTTTAAGGATTCAATATTTGGATTCTTAGGGTATTAGGTAGACTAGAAAACTGAGTTATATGAGCTTAACTGAAAACAAAGAGTTCCTTTGAGATATTATTATTGTTTAGAAATATAATTTGAGGGGTTGGCACTCCTTGAGATTGATATCTCTAAATGAGGGGTTGGTGGTCCTTGAGTGGGTGCTCAAAAAATAGCCTATAAGGCATTGTGAACAATGGATTAAATTGATTAAGCCTATAAGGAATTTCAGGAGTGGTTTTTATACCCCAAGAGGGTTTTCCACTCGGAAATATCTTGTGTCTCTATGTTCCTTTATGGTCTTACTGCTTTACTGAGTTGTTACTACTTTGTTTACCATTTGGGTATTACATTTTTCAATTATGTTCTGAATGATTATATTCAACTTATGAATGCATTAATCATGTTAATATTGAGATCAAATCTGAGCTATGGTTTAATATTATGAAAATTGGTTGAATCTGTTTAGACACTGATTCACCCCCCCCTCTTAGTGTCACTTTCAATCCAACAATTGGTATCAGAGTGTAGGGTCCTCTGATAGGTCTAAACCTCCTAGGATTGATCCTAGCCTTGGAGTCTATTTTTAATGGCACAATCTCAAGAAGGAGCTTCTGCAACTAGAGCTCCATTATTTGATGGAACTGGTTATGTGTTTTGGAAAATCAGAATGGAAGCATTTCTTGTTTCTTATGATGTTGTTTGGAGCATTGTGTTAAATGGGTACAATGTGCCAGCCACAATACCCACAGATCCTGCTGAGAAAAAGAGGTATGAAATTAATGCAAGAGCTAAGCATGCCATCTTGTGTGGTTTAACTAAAGATGTGTTGATTAAAGTCATGCATTGCAAGGCTTCCAAAGAAATTTGGGATAAAATTGAAACCATATATTAAGGGAATGAAAAAGTCAAACTATCAAAAATCATTACTCTCAAACATCAATCTGAGGAAATGAGAATGAAGGATGATGAAAAATTAGTTGAATATTTTCTAAGAATTGATGATGTTTTCAATGCTATGAAAGGATTAGGACAAGAGGTTAAAGAGTTTTATGTGGTTACAAAGGTCATTAGAACCTTACCGACTAAATTTGAATCTAAGGTTTCAGCTCTTGAAGAAAAGAAACATTTTGATCAGCTCACCCTAGATAGTCTGTAGGGAATACTTACTGCCTATGAAATGAGAACTAGCCAAAACAACTCAATAGGAAAAGAAATTTCCTTTAACACTGAAAAGAAAGAAAAAGATGAAGTTAGTGAGTCAAAGTTGTCTGATTCTAAAGAATCCCATTTTGTTAGAAAACTTTAAAAGGGATCAGGAAAATATAAGGGAAAAATTCCCTTTAAATGCTTTAACTACGGTAAAATAGGTCACTTTGCTGGAAAGAGCCCCTATGATGATCAAATCAGTGACAATGAGAAATCTGGAAAACAACCTACGAAGAAGGCCTTTAAACCTAAATGAAATTTCAATTTCAAAAAAGAAAAAGAGTTTGTTTAGTAAAGATGAAATTGACATTGAGTCTGAAGATTCATCAGTAGAAGAAGATGAAACATTGTTCATGGCTGAAATCACTCAGCAAGAAGATACAAACAACATTGATATTGAAGAAGGTGAAGTAGATCTTGAAAGTGAACTGAAATGTGCTTTAAAAGAGGTTAGAAAACTCAAAAAACAAGTGCTTGCTCAAGAACATAAACCTGATCAAGAAATAGTCTCTCTAAAAACTCAGCTTGAAGAAGCTAAAAGAGTTGAGGACTGTCTTCAAGTGACTATAAGCTAAAAAGATCAAGAAATTCAAAAATTGGAACATAGTCTGCCTTAGAAAGGAAATTGAAAAATATGAAAGCACTTTAAAACTCAATGAGATGCTCAACAAGCAAAAGTTGTATAAAGATAAAACCGGTATTGGTTTTGAAAAGGGTGAATGCTCAATTGATAATGCAAAACAAAACCCCTCTTCTGAAATCAAGGGTTCAGGTCCAAATCACTCTGAATCTAGTAAGAATCATGTTCAGTCCATAGAAGGTAATAGAACATCATACAGAGTCAATCCTTTCTTATATGGTTACTGCTTTTTCTGCAACAAATTTGGCCATAAAGTGAGTTTTTGTAGGCTTATGAATCTTAGAATACCTAGGTTTGCTCTTAGGAAATACTATGGTTTTTCTAAACAGATCAGATGTTTTAAATGCAATGCTTTGGGGCACTCTGTCAAACAGTGCAAAGCTGATCTGCAATCTAAACAACAAAAAATCAAAAAGGTCTAGAAGCCTAAGAATGTTAACAACATCGAGCAAACTATGTTAGTCCAAATTTCCTTTCATTCCAAGAAAAAGGACTTATGGGTCATGGATAGTGGATGTTCTAACCACATGACGGATGACAAAGATAAGTTCATAATCTTGAAGATTATGTAGGTGGTTATGTTAAGTTTGGTGATAATTCTGGTATACAAATTAAAGGTAGAGGTTCACCTCTTCCGAATGAAGACACCCCTATCTATAATGTGTACTATGTGGAAGGTCTTAAGCAAAATCTTCTAAGTGTTAGTCAAATCTGTGATAGTGGTTATCATGTTTTGTTCACTTCGCAAGGATGTGAGATCAAAAAAAAGCTTGGAAAGGCCGTTGCAGCTAGAAGAAGGACTAAAGGAAATGTTTACAATCTTCTTGACACATCAAACAATGACAATAATCAAGGTATGTGTCTAATGGGCCAAATTGAAGAAAGCTGGTTATGGCATAAAAGACTAGGACACATAAATTTTGAAAATCTGGTTAGAATCAGTAAAAATCAGAATGTTAGAGGTTTACCAGTCCGTAACAAGCCAAAAAAATTTGTGTGGAAAGAATGTTTAAGCGGTAAACAAACTAAAATCAACTTCAAAACAAAAGAACATTCTTCATCAAAACCTTTACAGCTAGTGCATACAGATCTGTGTGGACCAACTAGAACAAGGTCTATTAATGGTGAAAAATATTTTATGCTATTTGTGGATGATTATACTAGAATGGTTTGGGTCACATTTCTTAAGCACAAATTAGAAGCCTTTGAAATGTTCAAAATCTCTCGCAAAATGGTTGAAAAGGAATCATATCTGAAACTCAAATGTCTACGAACTGACAAAGGAGGTGAGTTCACCTCTCAAGATTTTATTGATTACTATGAACAACATGGTATTAAAAGGCATACTTATGCTGCAACTAAAATACCTCAACAAAATGGGGTAGTTGAATGTAAAAATAGAACTATAAAAGAAATGGCTAGAACAATGCTAGATGAAGCTAAGTTGCCCGATATGTACTGGAAACAAGTTGTTCATACAATTGTATACATTTTGAATAGAGTGAAGCTTAGGGTGAAATATAAACACACTCCTTATGAACTATGGTATGGAAAAACAACTTCTGTGAAGTATTTTAAAATTTTTGGAAGCAAGTGTTTTATCAAGAAAGATGATGATAACCTTGGCAGCTTGCAATCAAAGAGTGATGAGGGTATCGTTTTGGGATACTCAACTCATAGCAAAGCTTATAAATGTCTTAACAAAAGGCTTAATAGGATTGTTGAAGTTGTTAATGTAAAATTTTATGAAAGACCACATTTATATGCTAAACTTATGCAGGATAATGAATAAGAAGAACTTGAACTTGAAATGAATTCAAAAGGAGTTGAATCAAAAAGCCCTAAAATTGAAGAAGCAAGTCCTGAAAAAGGTGTATCAAAAACTCCTCTAAAATATCTTGCTAAATACCTACCCAAAGATCAGATTATTGGGGATAAGAATGCAGGAGTTCAAACTAGAAGAAAGGATGTAGAATCTAATGAAAAAGCTCAAATAGCTTTTTGTTTATTTACTTAGTTTGAGCCTAAAATTTTAATGAAGCTCTCACAGATTTATGTTGGGTTAATGCTATGCAGGAAGAAATTGATCAGATTGAGAAAAATCAGACTTGGGAGTTAGTCCCAAGAATAGATGACAAGAATGTCATTGGAGGAAAATGGATATACATGAATAAGCTTGATGAAAATGGAAATGTTGTTCGCAACAAAGCAAGGTTTGTCTACAAAGGCTATGCTCAACAAGAAGGTGTTGATTTTGGTAAAACCTTTGCACCTGTTGCTAGACTAGAATCTATTATAATATTCTTGTCTTATTTTGTTTATAAGAACTTCACTATTTATCAAATGGATGTCAAAACTTCCTTTTTGAATGGCCATTTAGATGAAGAGGTCTATGTAGAATGGCCTAAAGGATTTATTTGCAAAGATAAGCCTAATCAAGTTTATAGGTTGAAAAAGGCCCTCTATGGCTTAAAACAAGCACCTAGAGCTTGGTACTCTAGACTAGACAGTCATTTTATTTCTAATGGCTTTGTTAGAGGAGGTGTTGACAACAATCTTTATGTTAAATATGAAGGTTTTGATATTCTGGTTGTTGAGATTTATGTTGATGACACTATCTTTGGCTGCAATAATGTTGCTTTGAGTAAAAAATTCTCTCATCTTATGGAATCCGAGTTTGAAATGTCATTATTGGGAGAATTAAATTTCTTTTTGGGTCTTCAAATTTCTCAACTTGAAAATGGCATATTTCTCTCTCAAACCAAGTATGCTAGAGAGATGCTTAAGAAATTTCAAATGAATGAATGCCATCCAGTTAGCACTCCAATGGTTACTGGATGCAAACTTACTAAGGTTAAAGATTCCCCTAATACGAATCAAACTAAATATAGATCAATGATTAGCAGTCTGTTATATTTAACTGCTTCTAGACCTGACATAATGCAGGCAGTTTGCACAGTTGCACGGTTTCAGGCATCACCTAAAGAATCTCATGTCACTACTATTAAAAGGATCTTTCAATATATTTAGGGCACTCTTGAGTATGGTCTTTGGTATCCTAGAAGCAATTATTTTTCATTGATTCCATATAATGATGCTGACTGGGATAGCTGTTTGGATGATAGGAAAAGCACCAGTGGTGGTACATTTTTTCTTGGTGATCGTTTAGTGTCATGGCACAACAAGAAACAAGAGTTTGTTTCTCTTTCCACTGCTAAAGCAGAATACATTGCTGCCACTTCGTGTTGTACTCAAGTTCTTTGGATGAGTCAAACTCTATCAGATATGGGTATTGAAGTTCCTAAACTTGTTTCTATTCTATGTGATAACACAAGTGCGATAAATATCTCCAAAAATCTTGTTATGCACTCTCGCACTAAACACATTGCTATCAAGTTTCATTTTCTTCGAGAAAAGTTACTGGCTAATGAAGTATGTTTACATTTTGTTGGATCACAAGATTAGGTGGCTGATATTTTTACTAAGCCCTTAGCTAAAGAGTTATTTGAAAGGCTGAGACTTCGATTGGGAGTTACCTCTCAATCTTTACTTCTCTAATTCATCAAGCATTGACTTAGGGGAAACATGTTATAAGTTTTATTCACTAGCAGCTCTCCTACAAATATGGTTGTTGCTCTGTTACTCTTTCTGCAGTGGATTCCCATGGTATTTTGATTGGCTTCTTAGTTGTGTTTCCTCGCAATGCACATTCTTCTCTTCTATTCTTTTTCATTGAGGCAAAAAGGTGGAGAGTCATTTGTGTTTTTCCATCAAGGGCAAAGGGGGAGTTTGTTGGATCTCAGTTGTGTTCAAATGGTTTTTCCTTGATGACAAAATCTCTTTTAGTTGGTTCTCTTTGTTGATAGTCTCAATTTGGATTTTTTATGCACTATCATGGTACATATTTAATGAAAAATTTGATTATATGGCTTATTGGTCTTGGCATTCAGTGGAAAGTTCTATGGCTTTGAGTTACATTTAGATTT
Organism: Sequoia sempervirens; assembly: GCA_007258455.2. Lineage (NCBI taxonomy): Eukaryota > Viridiplantae > Streptophyta > Pinopsida > Cupressales > Cupressaceae > Sequoia > Sequoia sempervirens. Next base: position 144,398 of record VDFB02154791.1, on the reverse strand, counting down.
GTCATTTCTTTATGGTACTAATCAGTTTGAGCTTCATGTAGATACAGGTTATCTAATTTGTACATGTATTTGGATTATGGTATTAGTTTTCAGATTTAGGGCTCTTTTTTTTTTCAAAATTTTAGAATTGGTACTTAGCACGTTCAGGTATATTGATTCATGGTTTACTCAGTTTGAGTTGGTATATCATTGATGATCTTGGCACATATTTGGTTCAGTGTTTCTTTATATTGCTCCATCTTAGGTAGATTGATTATTATGTTAATTGATCCTTGGTGCTTGCTTTAGTGACTTTATTCACTCATGATTCTAAAGCCATCTTGTTCTCACATTTTTTATTTGATGGCATTTATTGGAACTCATGGCAATATTCATTTGGTTTGATGTATAATTGGCCACTCATCTATAACTTTTGACAGCCATCATTTGTTCTAAGTCGGCATTATGAGAACCTTTGACTTAGATTTTTGGTCGGCATCATTATTTAATTATTCGGTCTTTCTTAGTAATGTGGTCGGCAGACTTTGGACTTTGACAATGAACTTAGCAAGTTTTTGAGCTATCATTATTAAGCCTTGTGACTTATGCGAATTTCAAACTTCATTATGCTCTTTTGAATTAGTCATCGAATGACTTGGTAATAGGAAAGTTTAGGGAAAATCATTTTCTTTTTGGCTTAGTACAGAACCCTAGCCCCTACCATGAAGTCATTGTGATTTGCAAATGATTTTTGGGCTCCCTCTATGTCGACATGCTAAGGTTTTTGAAATTGACTCATCATGAGAGCTCGACCATGTTGTTTTCTCTGTGCATGGAAAGTTTGTGTCAATTGTGAAGTCAATGGGATCAGCTATTGTGGTTGGTATCAAATCTTTGGTATTTAATTATTTCTTTTTCTGCACAATCAAGTATCATTCTCATCTTTTATTGTGTCTATTTTTAGCAAACAACTATCACTATTTTGCTTGAATCTGAAAAAGCATAAGCATTCTTCTTGTGGCAGAAGTTAATATATCTCAGTTATTGTGGAAATAAGGGGTTTGATTCTCTTTCAAACTGTCTCAACTGTGAAGGTTTATTATCACTATTTTTTTCTTCTAAAAACTGCTCTCTACATTTCAGTTACTTATGAGGCAAATAATGCCCTAACAAAGTATTATTATTCTTGCATTGAGGGTTTATGGTTTTCAGTTGGTGGGCAGTCATGGTTTTTAAAAACTCTGTTAGTTTCATTATGAAATGATCCCATACATTTCAAATATGATGGATTTTGCATATAGAATAACTTCAAATGGATATTTTGTTTTAATAAAGTTTTGGGTTTTGTAAAATCTATTGCAGTTTGAAAAAAGGAACATTGATGCATTCATGTCAGGGCTTATTATAGCCTACTGTATAGGCATTACTCATGATATTCCACCATCTGCTGATCATTTATTCTTCTGGTTCAATTTCTAAAAAGAGAATGGGGTTTTAGATTCCTTTTGACCTTGAATTCTTTGAAGACTTCCTTTTGATAGACATACTTGAAAATGTATATAAAAAATAGTGTTGTGAACACTGTGATTCTTCTGGTTATTATTCCGAGATATAGATATTTTGGCTATATCAAGAAATGTATTAAAAAAATTTGTAATACAAAATCTGAAAAATATGATGTAGAACAGGATTGTAATTCTTCTCTATGTAATATTTTAAGAATTTAATATTTGGATTCTTAGGGTATTAGGTAGACTAGAAAACTGAGTTATATGAGCTTAACTAAAAACATAGAGATCCTCTGAGATATTATTATTGTTTTGAAATATAATTTGAGGGGTTGGTGCTCCTTGAGATTGATATCTCTAAACAAGGGGTTGGTGCTCCTTGAGTGGGTGCTCAAAAATTATCCTATAAGGCATTTTTAACATTGGATTAAATTGATTAAGCCTATAAGGCATTTCAGGAGTTGTTTTTATACCCCAGGAGGGTTTTCCACTCGACAATATCTTGTGTCTCTTTGTTCCTTTATGGTCTTACTGCTTTACTGAGTTGTTACTTCTTTGTTTACCATTTGGGTATTGCATTTCTCAATTCTATTCTAAATGATTACATTCAACTTATGAATACATTAATCATGTTAATATTGAGATCGAATCTAAGCTATGGTTTAATTTTATGAAAATTGGTTAAATTTGTTTAGACACTGATTCACCCCCCCTCCCAGTGTCATTTTCACTCCAACAATAGGGGTATCAATATCTTCGTGATCTTCAATGAGATTCTCTTCCCATACTTACAACTTAGATTCCCTAATATACCTTGGACCAATAAATTTTTAAAAGTCATGAAGTTTTCCTCACTACAATGTTGATCCTATATATGAGTCCACATTTGGACTAGTAACATTCTATGATTTTCACCACTTATTCTCAATTACATTAAACTCCTCCAAGCCTTCTCACCACTGTACATAATCATATGCTTTAACAAGGAGTAATGCCTAAAATACAAAGGATTTGTAGGATATCTCATATCCTTCAATTGCTTGTGTATATTCTTTGTAATGTATGCAACAAAATCAAAGCTCCTATTTACATCCCTGTGTTGGATGTCAGTGACCAACATCATCATCTAAATTGGATTTATCAAATTATAATATTTTCCTAAGACCTATCACAATACATAGTAGGTTTGTTTTAAGTAGTCATCAAATTTATCATAGCTAAATGGTTTCACTTCCTTGGAGTGAACCATTCATTCTTCATTCATATATCATTTCTTTTGTGCCAACGGAGCCAATATGACCTGTACCTATATTTATCTTTTTCATATTTCCTACATAAGGAATTGAAGTCAATAGAAATAGTTACAAATGGATTCAAACTAAACATTTTGAACAATCTATCTCCTTAAAATATCTAACAAATGTGTCCCCCTTTCTGCTCTTAATCACTCTATCATTAGGATCATAATATTATACAAAATTGCTCTGACCAAATCCACATCAACAAATACATTCTGCACAACCAAATTTCCTAAGCCTAAGGTCCATAAACTTGAGGCTAGCTATGGAATTGTTCCTCTCTTGAACACATACTAAAATAATTTCCAGCTACTTTGCAGGGTTGTTACATGACTAATTGATTGTGCAGTGTATTGCAATTTATTACTGAGAATTCCAACAACCTGAGAATGTTTTCCTCTTTTTGTTGCACCAGGAAGTTGAGCTACAAGGTCATCTTCCATAAACCTTGGCCAATCTCTTGGTTTTGGATTTATATTTTCCACTTACTTCACTCATTTTTGGAGGGTTTAAGAAAACTAGGTTTTTATATAACAATTGAAAAGCTTATAGGGTTTTTCAATTGCTTTTCCTAAAATCTAAGGTCTTATATTTTCTTTTGGAAATTTTTACATGAAACCTTATCAACCCAAATTTCCCTAGAAAAACCATTACAACACTCTCCCTTTTTACAATTCAAATAATTTTAACTTAGAGAGATAGAATTGGTGCACTTACCTGAAAACCCTAGCTTTTCTCTACTTGAATTTGCTTGTTGCGAGATCATTCCACCAGAATATTGAATGCAATTGTGAATATGGTGAGAAACCAAACAATTCGTCATTTTATTTCCTTACAAAAGTAGTAGATACACCATAAATATGCCATGATTGCACATGCGTATGAAAAAATTCATTTGCCAACTAGCCATTCTAGTTTAAATATGGATTGTAAATTAGATTGCTTCAAAACAAGATTAATGGCCATCCAATTTTTGATTGCATCACAACTTCCATTTGAACATGCTTTTATGAAATTGCAATATGAAAATACATGTTGCAATGCAAAAGTGACACACATCCTCGTCCTCTCTTTTGAATTTGATCACATGTTTTACATGCATTGAGGAAAAAAAAGTGCAATTCACTAAAGCTATGTCATGCAATCAAACATCACCATCTTCCCTTGTTTGTGTTATCTCTATTGTGCCTCTTGCCCTAGTGCATAACACAAGTTACACTTGTGCTCTTGAGAAGAAACTACACTACAAAGAACTCATGCGATGAAGTGAAGAGCTAACACCTATCCCAAAATATTCTCATTTGATACCCTTCACATGTCCTTAAACGGTAATGTCTATACAACCCACAAAATGGGCTTGATTTGACTATTTGATAGTATTAATTAATTAATTAAAAATAAAGAATACAATGTATTATTTATTTTTAATTAATTAATTAATACTAGTTATCAAATAGTCAAATCAAACCCTTTTTGTAGGCTGCATAGCCAATTCCTCCTTAAACCACATATCACAATTTCCTTTTGTGATCTCATCATGAAATTACGATGTGAAGAGCTTGTGCATTGTAATAGGATGCAACCATGTGTTTAGATCTTATTCACTTATCACTTAGTACAATTTTACTTTGCACTAAGGATTATAAAATGTGATACACTATCCTTCTGTGATGCAACATTCTCATGACACCTGTCCTAGAATATTCCTTTCATATAATCGGGTATGTGCGGAGTCATGATGGGCCAAAAGTGGAAAAATGATGGGTATGTGGCTAGCGACTTTTTTTTTAACCCAAAATTGATGAAGCGAAAGGGTTTTAAAGGATATTCTACCTTTCCACCAATATAAATTATTCTTTACTTTGAATTTAATATAAGTAATTATTATTCATTTTCTATTTGAATTACGATTAAAAGTTTTGATTGATAGAATTTGATTGAAAATATCTCACAGCTTTAAATGGTATCACATTTTTTGAATCAAAACATAAGGTCACATTCTATGCCATGCTATAGGATTAAAAAAGAATTGAATTTCATGAAGTTTTGACCAAGTTAAGGTGGTGGACATACGAGTTTTAATATTTTTAAAATTTGTAATAAAAAAATAATAATTAATTATTTACTTGGAAAAAAATACCAAAAAAATATGCATCACATCGGGATATGGGTCCTCTACTTATATCTAAATTCTTATAAAAAATATTATTATTATTATTGGTTAAGGGTGGTCCAGGAGCGGAGACACCTACTTCTTATTTTTTTCCACGAAATTTAAGTACTACTACATTGAAATTTCAAATTTTCACTAAATAGAATTTTTAATTTTAAATAAACCTAGTAGTTCAGAAACTAAATTCAATTTTTCTACAGATTCCATTCTTACATATTTTTGAAATAATATAGATAACTTATTCAAAATTTTAGATCAAGTTGCCTAACTTCGATTTTTAAGATTTTTTTGCCACTTAAAGGGCTTTGTTTTTCCATGATGATCTCTGCATACCCAATCCTTACATTAGTTTATATAACCCATCATAATTATCTTATGTGCTCTCAACTAAAAAAATGTGATGCAAAGAGCCTATGTATTGAATTAAGATGGCACCACATGTCATAATCTTAATGGTCCTTCCATCAACATAGTTTCACTTTGCACTAAGAATTAAGAATTGTGATGTAATGAACAAATGCACTAGAATATGATATTGACATGTGTCCTACAGGCTTGAGGGTTCACAATCAATCACATAGTGTAAAATTATGGAAATGAAAATACGATGTGAAGGTCAGGTGTGATGCAATGAGATGATTCCATGTGTCTCAAGAAGAGTGGGCCTTCAAAGCTTAAGTGAATTTGGCACATGCACATAATAATGTTTTTAAAGAAGGGGACATGCCTACGAAATGGGGGAGACATAATTTTAATGAAGGCATGCAGTTATTGAAGAATTTTGCACAAAATATTTTTAAGATATGAAATATTTCCACCAAGCATTAAGGAAACACTAGGTCAATGGGGCTAGATAATAAATGGATTTAAAGACATAGGTTGTTATTTGAAAGTCTGGGAACCAACAATGAGGAGTCAACATGATTTTATAATAAAAGTGCAATAAGTGCAAGACTATTAGGGTTTTGAAAGGGTTTGTAAGTATACAAGAAACTCTAGACATAGTATAACAATCCCTACCCATGGAAATAAAATTTTGAAAGCTCAAAAAAAGGGAAAATAAACCAAGAACCATAGAAAATTTTTAAAGTCCTATCATGACCTTAGGGCTATACCATGATTTCTATTAGGTTTCTCAAATGTGAATTAATTCTAATTCTATCATTCACTTCAAAATTTCTTAGGGTTTCAATTTATTTTACTTCATATGTTCATTGATTTTGACTTAGGTTTGGATTTACATAGTAAAAAATCATAATTCTTCCCACTCTCCTAGCTTTAGATAACCTACCATTATGGATTTTGTAGGTCAATTTCCTTATCTGGGTATGTGCAGGATCATCATGGAAAAAACAAGCTCTTAAGTGGCAAAAAATTCAGAAAAATCAGAGTTAGGCAACTTGATGTAAAAATTTGAATAAGTTATCTATATTATTTCAAAAATATGTAAGAATAGAATCTATAGAAAATTGAATGTAGTTTCTAAACTACTAGGTTTTTTTTTAAAAAGAAAAAAATCTATTTGGTGAAAATTTGAGATTTCAATACAGTAGTACTTAAATTTCAGGGAAAAAATAAGACATAGGTGTTTGTCTGACCACTGTAGCCACAATAAAATGATAATATTTTTTTATAATATTTTAGATATAAGTAGAGGACTCATGTCCTTATGTGATGCATATTTTTTTGTAATTTTTTTCCAAGTAAATAATTAATTATGAATTTTTTATTACAACTTTTAAAAACTAAAAAAAACTCATATGTCTAACCATCATAACTTGGTCTAAACTTCATCAAATTCATTTTTTCTTTTTTTTAATCCTATAGTATGCAAAACATAGAATGTGACACATATTTTGGATTCAAAAAATGTGATATTGTTTGAAAGCTATAGATGTTTCTCAATCAGCTTATCAATCAAGACTTTAGTCATAATTCAAATAGAAAATAATTAATAATTACTTATTAAATTCAAAGTAAAACATAATTTATATTGGTGGAAAGGTGAGAATCTCCTTTAAAAACCCTTTTTGTTTCATCAATTTTGGGCTAAGAAAAAGCCATCAGCCACATACCCATCATATTGCCACTTTTTGGCCCATCATGATCCTGCACATACCCATCTAATGTGCATGCATATTTATTTAATTTAAAAAATTATTATCTTTTGTAACATGCCATCCTTCCATTCTAGATACTCTCATTTTCTTTCATGGTATGAATGATGATTAGTCAAAAATGAAGGTATTATTTTCCATGCATTTCCTTTTCTTTGTTTGATTGATTTGGAGTGATCACCATTTCCTACTAGAAAAACTTCACTTTCCATAAGTCCCATATTTATCATACTTCACCTATGGCTTATGATATTAATGTGCATATATCTAGTGAAGATTTATCAACAATTAATAATACATCTAGCATGATGGCTATTAATCATGTTATATACTATTCTCCTATGCACAACATGATTATACCATTTAATTGTGCATCTCTTACATTTAATGTTATTGTTATTCCCATAGATTCAATGTACTTTTAAAGAATTAAATTATTTTACTCATTATGATATGCCTTTTATAACAATGCATTTTAAAATATTATGTTGTCCCTATGGTTATTTATGATATCCATCAACATGGTAATTCCTTACATAGTGATGATGTAGATCTTGATGTTAGTTCATTAGCTTCTCATGTATCTTTAATGATATCATATTGTCTTATCCAACACTACATGAAGCCATTATAAGCCTTAGTGAAGTTAATAATACCCATGCACTTTATAACTAAGATAAACTTTTATCTATTAGGATGGATTTTCAACAAATAATTTATATCATTCAATCAATACTTTCAACACTATTTATATTAATCCTTTCTAATTTATTTTGGTTCATTTTTTTAACCCTCATTATTGGAAACCAATATGAGATACATTGACTTAGGGCATCATATGTGTCATTTTTTAGGTGTATGTTTCCTTAATTGTCACTTGTGTTTCCTAAATTTTCCTATGTTATGAAATTTTATTACATAATTCATTAACATTGTTATGGGAAAATATTATAGAATTCATGGTTAATTATTGATGAAATATTAGATTTTTCAAAAGATGACAATTAATTATCATTATTATAAACTAAAAGATGGGTGAAAATTTATTCAAAACAAAATCAAGCAGTACAAAGCAAGGGCATTACACACTTCTGTCAATCTCCACTAAGTGGTCCAACTTTTGTGACAAATCTGGTGGTAATTGACCCTTTTCCAAAATTTTCAAATTTTGCAAATGATCATAAGCGCATTTGGCCATGCAATCCTCTAACTGTTGCCTCTTCAGCAGAGTCACCACCACCTAAGAATCAGATTCACAAATGAGCCATCTACACCCAAGAGCACAACCACACTCCACAACATATAAAATGGAAAAAGCCTCCATCACATTGTTGGTATACCAAACCTTATAAACAAAAAATATAAACTCAACAGTCCTAAAACTATTCCACCCAATGCCCTCAATACTAGCATTACCAAGATTTCCCCAAGATGAACCATTTGTGTTGATTTTCAACACACCTTGAGGAGGAGGACACCAACACCCCTCCCTATTTATCTTCTGAAAAGGATGTCAAAATCTATTTCTCATTATCTGGCCTGCACCCTGAGTAGCACCTCTCTAAAGAGGAAGGTTGAGATGAGTGCAATAGGCAACATCTCTTGGATCCACACCCTCAGCCAACTCACACTTAGCTGAAATAGTTTCTCCCAAAGAATGAAGAATTTTCCACCACAAATGTTGGACAACCAACTTCATATCTTAAAAAATCCTATGATTCCTCTCTTGCCAAATATTCCAAATAATAAAGGTTGGTCCAAGAGCCCAAGTTACTTGAAGAAAAGTCTTAACAAGGTCCTTCTCTCATAGAGAAAAGAACTCGTCCAAAGAAGAGACATGCCAGCAAGCCTAGTTCCACACACCCCACCAAAGGTTGCAAAGCTCCCTAGAGAAGGAACATTAGAAGAAAAGATGAGAGACACTCTCCTCACTATTACAACACAAAACACATATTGAGGGACCTTGGAACCCTTGCTTGCTCAAGTTATCCCAAGTAAGACACCGGTTATGGACCACTAACCACATAAAAAAATTGCACTTGGGCCAAGAATTTTTTTTCCACACATACTTCCACCAAGGAACCTCAATGTCCCCAAACATCTACCTAACCAACTCTCTATAGCCCACTAAAATAGAGTACTTAGTAGATAAATCACTATTACTCCAAGCCAAGACACCTTGCCCCTCCATGGAATTGCATGCATGCGATGCAAGAATTTGAGCTAGCTCTTTCCTAACCTCCTATGACCCTCCTAGAGGCCAATACGAGGAGTGCTTCCATCGAAGAATACTAGCCAACCCAATATTTTGAAGTCTTATAATGCTCAATCGTATTCCAACCTATAGTAGTAAAATGATCACAAAGAGGTTGGAGATGAGGGTATGCAAAAAGAATAGGAGGATGACCATCCTAGGAATCCCACCAAAAAATAGCCTAAGAACCCATATGACAGATTCAAAAATGCCTCTTCTTAACCAACTGAGCCCCCAATTTTAGAGTATGCCAAGTCATAGATCCCCTTCCTTCTAAAGGGAAACAAGGAACATCAAAAGTCCTAACATCCTTAAGATACTTGTGGGTAAGAATACAAGCCCAAAGTTGATGCTGAATAGTACACCATCACCAATATAACTTGGATGCAAGATCTTTCCCATTCAAAAAAATAGAACGTAAGCTGAGGCCTCCCTCTTTTTGCAGCCTACACACAGTTTCTCACTTAACAAGACTCCACTTAGCTGACTATAAGTTACCATTCCAAAGAAATTGTCATGAGAGAGCATCAAATTCCCTCAAGAAATACAAAGGAGGTACCTAAACAAAACACCTATAAATAGGGAGAGCCTGGATAACAGACTTTATAGGAGTCACTCTTGCAGCAATAGAAAGCCAATGATGGTTCCAATGATTAACCTCACTATGCAACTTATCAAGCAAATTTTTCCAAGAAGTCCTGGGCTGCATACCAACATCAAGAGATATTCTTGGAGATAGACAAAGGGAAGAGAACCAATTTGAAACCTTAAAATATTAGCAATCCATCATTGAATAGCTTGAGGAGTATTAGAAAAGATGATAGATGACTTGTGTTCATTGACTTTCTGACCTAAAGTAGTAAGGTAAATATCTAAAGCTTTCCTAAACAAAACAACCTCTTGAAGGTGAACCCTCCCCATAAAATACATGTCATCCAAAAACTGAAGATGAGAGAGTTGTGGCATCCCATTACCCCAACACCAACCTTGGATCCTACCCTGGGAAAGCCATGACTTAAGAAATATTTCGAGACCCTCAACCATAATAATAAAAAGATAAGGGGAGAGTGGATCTCCTTGACAAAGGCCCTTAGAGGATCTAAAAAGCTCAAAAGGTTCCCCATTCATAATAGTAGAAAAAGAGGAAGAGGTAACACAAATCATAGTCCAACTAACCCAATCAGGACTAAAACAAAAGCCTAAAATAATTCTCTACAAAAAATGTCACTTAACTCTATCATAAGCTCTAACCGTGTCCAACTTGATTAATATAGACTTCTCCTTAGAAGTCTCCATAGAGTGAATGACTTTAGAGGAAACCACCACCCAATCCATGATCTATCTACCAGCCACAAAACCCCCCTGCTCCTCAGAAATTACAGAAGGAAGAAAAAATTTGAGCCTCTTTGCAATCAATTTAGTAATAATTTTGTACACCACATTACAAAGAGCAATAGGTCTAAAGAATTCTAACTGATCTACACCTTCCTTTTTAGGAATGAGAACCAAGAAGGTAGAGTTCAAGGCTCGAAGCATCTGCTTACTGCGAAGAGATTCTAGGGAAACTTTCATTATTAAAAAATGGACAACTTTGTTATTATTTTATTGGGAAAAGGGATCTAGGTTATAAACCACACTATTCCCATTTTTTTGAGGATTAGAAATGATCTCAAATCCACTTGACTACAAAACTGGTAGGAAGAGTCAAAATGGTGGATCAAGGTTCTAATCCTTGTTTTTTATTTTGTTAGGATGGTGATTGATTTGATAATTGATAAATTTACTAAATTTGAATGATGCAATGATGTTCCTAGGTAGCTATGAAAATGCAACAATCTGTTATGATTTTTGAGAAATTAAATGCAACAAGAAAAAACTAAAATCCAAAAATACAAAAGGAAAACACAATGGAACCTGGGGTATAAATTTGGTGTAAATTTAACTTGTCTAGTGTGTGGTGCATCCCAAAATTTCCTCATTTTTCACAAGATCTAAAACATAGGCTTGAGGTTCCAGATCTATAGCTCATATTCTCTCGGGGGCACTGTCAAAACTTCATTTGTAGGCATGTTCCTTTGTGCTTATGCTATTTTCCATGGGATTTTGGATCATAGGGACTTGATCACCTCGCTAGATTAATCATCATCATATCTCTTTAAAATTTGGACAATTGGACCCCTCTTGATGTAGATTTTCTACTTTAGTGTGAGTTTGAGTGTAAGTCCATACTCTCACTAAAGTGGGGGCTAAATGTAATGTCATAAATTGTCACCCATGAAAATTTCACTTTATGTTCCCCCCCCTTAAATTATTGGACCTAATTGAGTATTTAATCTCCTAAATTATACATTCTTTGGCCCATTTTTGAGAATTTCTAATGACTTGCATGAAAGAATCAATTATATTTAACTTATAAGTTTCCCCCAACATTAACTGTCCTGGAAATAGGTCTTGGACACTCATGCCTTGGGCATGAATGTCCTATTTTCCGTCCAAATTGAAATATACCAGTTGTGGTAATTTAATATTTGAATTTTAAGTGTCTAAAGTCGGGCATGGAGATTTAGTTTTAGGAAAATTAAATAAATTGCTACAAATACATAGTTAGTGCATCATTTGAAATATGCCTATCATTAACAAGCATTCAAGAGAAAAAGCTATTGTCGAGATCATTCAAAAGAGAGTCAAGAGCAACATTTTAGAGATTTATTGCGGTAGTTCAAGATCCTAACATCATGTCAAAATCTATGTGAGTTTATGTGTGCTCATGTTGTCATTATTTTGTCATTATTTTGTGAAGGATAACACTTTTTTAGGTCTCTAAGAAGTTCAAGTATTCAAGAAGGTCAAGCAAGCAAGATCCAAGTCATTGAGGTGATGTGCATGACTTCAATATTTCAAGGAAGCCATTGAAGGGTGGTGAGTTGTAGCACTTTGTGATTTCATCAGTCCTTCCTATCCTTTATCATTTTATCATCGATATTGCTAGGGTTTGATGGAGGCAAGCCCCTAAATGGCCAACATTTCCTCTCTTTGTGAATGTCCAGATCTCAGGCTTGAAGAAGATTGAAAAGAGTTTGAGGATATTTTATTCATTGTTGCATTTGAAGAATTATATATTTTCAACCCACGAAAACTCACCTACAAAATTATCTAACAGTGGTCTAACAAATAAATAGGCAAGAATTTGAAGCTCACATCTGACATCAAGACTGGGAAAATAGATCTGAAAATGCTCTACAAAGGCACTCACACCGTAGGAATGAGTGTGAGTGTCCTCCAAAATTAGGCTCAAATTTGAACTAAAAGTGCACATTGTCCTACTCTATCCTACTCAGCTGTCCAAATTTATCTGTGAACTTTTGTATCTTTTGTATTTGTATCAGAATAGTAAATTGCACTATTAGCCTAGTTAGATCATTGCATTTCATTTCTAAATCCATTCTAGATTTGGTCAAGGGTTGCTTAACTTACCTTTCAGGTTGTAAGTAGATCACATACCTTATCAAATCCATCAAAATCCCCACTACCATCAAATCTTTAATGAAACCATTTGAAAAAGTGCCTAAATCTTTAAGGATTCACTTTTTCTAGTTTCACTTTTATTCCTTCTCTTTTTTTCTTATTCCTAGAGAATGGAATGTTGTTGTCAACTATTTGGTGAAATGGGCCTTTGATGTTAATTGCATTTGACATATCATAGATTGGTTTTCTCGTCATTTTTTCAATCTTTGTAATTTTTTTTGCTCCTTGACATGACTTGGTCTGATCATCTTGAGATATTTTCATTATGATGATGCATTATGTTGGTTTTATGGATTCTTTTATTTTGGAGAGGTGGTGGATTTGTGAAAAGTCTCCTTCAATTTTATAATTTGGACTATAATGACAGCTATTATTATTTGAAATTTTTTTATAATTTTTTCTTAATACTTTGTAAATATAAATATTTATCGTTTAAAAAGGGAAAACTGCAATTAGATATTTGTTATTTGGGAACATTTTGAGACGGGAAGATTTTAAAAGTGATCTGATACTCCAATCGAATATTCTGTTATATTTAAGTTGACATTTTAAATTGTTCAAATCCTGTATTTGAAATTGCATTTGAATATTTTAAGACAACATCGCATGCAATCTCTAATTTCAAATCCAATGGCAGACAAACATAACTTTAATAATTGAAAAGTATATTACAATATTGACTCACATTCACGATATGACATCAGTCTTTGGGGGAGATTTATTCAAGCCATATACAACCAGTGTCATCCCTATCAATACTACTAGTTTTATTGAAGCCATCTGAAGGAATTAATAAGTGATTTTTTTATTCGGCTACTTTCAAACCAGCAACCTAACAAAGGGTTGTTCCGAGCACATTTCTTCTCATTTCATTCATCGGATCCTTCTATTCTGTAACACAGACGATTTAACTGTGAATCATCTAAACTCCTAATTCAATCCTGGAAAATTTATAACTCTTCAAACTTAGATAAAGAAGATATAAAAGAACTTTACCGTATTACAAATATTCTATTGCAGGCAAGAGGTACTGAGGACGTGACCCACCAGTGTCACAAATCACGTGAATTTTTTTTTACTGGACACACTACAGTTTATAGAGGAACTACCAGATTCTTACAGTCTAAAAAATAAAAGCTCTTACCTATTATGGTCTATACGTCCTATATAATGCCTGATGTCTAACCCTTTCTCAAATAACAGGAATTTCAAAAGCAGAAAGAAAAGAAACGAAACATACACAACAAAAACTTGTATTCACGGGTATGGTGGCGGTGGTAGAGCATATCATCAGGGATGCTGGTGAGGAGGTGCAGGGAACTCTGGGTAGTGCGGTGGTTTAGAAGAATAGTGAAAAGGCGGAGGGATTCCGTGGTTGTAAACCGGCGGCGGCGCTCTGTGCTTAATTGGCTTCACCTCGTGGTGTGGAGGTAGTGGAATGTGATGATGGTGGTGGTGGTGGTGACGATCTTTGTCATGGTCGTGGTCAGGAGGTGGTGGACAATTATGGTGATGAGGATAGCCAGGTCTCAAAGAGTGCTGTTGGAGAAGAGAGAGATTTTTGGGATTTATATCTATTTGTACTGGAATTGTGGGATTCGTCCTAATCCTTGCTGCCTTCTAATTAAAGGCTATGTATCTCTTTATATACAGACGGGATTGTAATCTTAAAACACACCGATGAATAATATCTATCTCTCTCTCTTCTCCGTGGATGTAGGCTACGGCCGAACCACATAAATCTGTGCAATCTATATTTGTGTGATTGAATTGATTTCTTTATGGTATCAGAGCAGGTCTTAGTCTACTTCAGACTTTGTTCATTCATCCTTGAGCCGTTTTCTAGGCTTCCAAACGCGTGATCTGGCCTCTCAGACCTGCGGCTGCTTTTCTGTGTTTTTTCTGAAGACTTTTTCTGTGCCCCAAGCGCGCGATCTGGACTCATCTGTTCTGTTCTGTGTGGCGCGCCATTGTTTGGGGTTCTCTACTGCCGCCGACCTCTTCCACAACTGCTGCACCTCTTCCTCACTGTGTCTTCCTTTGGGCTGACGTCGAGCTCTTGAAAGGGCTCAGATCCACAGCATCTACCGTTGTACTTTCTCCTTTTTGAATCGAATCAGGCCAATCGGCATTTCCTGTCGGCATCCATTAAATGAGAGCAAATTGTCATATTTGTGAGGCGCAAATTCATTCCCGTGCAGATTCATTCTGGAGAGCTTAGGGTTCCTGTACACCGTCCCGTACAATATTGTTCGGTCATTTTTCTGCTCGTTCTCTGTCGGCCAAGAAAGAAGATTTGGTGTGAAGGATTTGGTGTGAGAGCTGCTAGAACTACAGCGCAACCACGGCTGCAATAAAACACAAAGTCTGGTTCGCTCCATCTGGTATTTTTTTCAGAAACCTCGTAAGTGTTTTTTTCTTTTACGTCTTCCTCTTTCAATGGCTGAGTTCGATTCGAATCCTAGTTGGAGACTTTCATCAGTTTTGTTAAATGGAATCAATTATGTTGCATGGTCTAGAGCTGTTACTTTGTCGCTTGGCGGCAAGAAAATTTTTGGCTTTGTTAACGGTGATAAAAAGTGTCCTCAAACTACTGAATCGGGATATGAGGATTGGATATCCAATGATCAGCTTGTTTGATCATGGTTACTCAATTCAATGGAAACTCATATTGCCAAAATTTTCACCTTTTCTAATTCAGCAAAAGAACTGTGGGATTCCATCGCTGAATTATACGGGAACCAGAATAATGCTGCCCATATTTTTGAACTCACTCGTGAAATTGCTGCAGCCCAACAAGGTGAGAAAACCTTCAGTGAACATCTTGGTAATCTTAAAAAACTGTGGGACGAATTGAACCTGTATCGTCCACATACCACTGATGCTCAAACTCTTTTGAAACGAGCTGAGGAGGATAAAATTTTCTCACTTCTTCATAGTCTGAAGCCTGAGTATGAATACATAAGGTGCAATCTTCTGATGGATGCCACATTGCCCACGCTCGCTGGTGTTTGTGCTATTATTCAGCGAGAGGAAACTCAAAGAAAGACTATGGGCTCAGAATCCAAAACTTCAACAGAAAAGATTGAATCTCATGTCCTTTTGGCCGAAAAGGATGACAAAAGAAAGCCTCATTTTTCTGACAAAAATAGGAATGCTTCTCGCTACAAGGGTAAGAAGGAACCCTACCAATGTGATCACTGCAAGAAAACTGGGCATACCAAGGATCGCTGCTGGGAATTACATCCTCATCTCAAATCTGAATATAAGGGTCGGAAGGATCATGCGGCTGTAGCCGAAACTTCTTTTTCAATCAACCAGTTGGGTCATCTTCTTCAGCAACTCAGTAAGACTGTCTCTTCTGGCAACAGTCCATCCACTTCCTCTCACGTGTCAGGTAATTTTCATGCCTTTCTTACTTCCAATTCCAAATTTAATTCCTATATTATTGATTCCGGAGCTACCAATCATATGGCCAATAGTCCTTCTTCAGTAATCAATTTTATTCCGAAAACTGATAAGCATGATATATCTGTTGCAAATGGAAGTAATGTTTCAGCTGTAGGAAGTGGTCAAATTAGTTTCTTTCCTGATAATGCTACATCTGATGCCCTGGTTGTTCCATCCTTCCCTGTTCAACTTATGTCTGTTGGAAAAATTACTAATTCTTTAAATTGTGATGTCATATTTTCTCCAACATCTGTCATCTTTCAGGATCGAAAGTCGAAGAAGACGATTGGTAAAGGAACATACTCACGTGGACTTTATTTTCTAAACTCCCTCAATAAGGCATGTCATGCCAGTGATGTAATTGAAAGTCACACTTTACATAAACGGCTTGGACATCCATCCAACCGTATCTTGTCAAGACTTTGTCCATCTGCCTCTGTTAATTCTGATGTCTGTGATGTTTGTCAGTTTTCTAAACAAACGCGTTTACCTTTTGTCAATTCATCTTCTATGTCTACTGAGTTGTTTGAATTAGTTCACTCCGACTTATGGGGACCTGCGCCTATTGATTCTTATGATGGATATAAATATTTTGTGTTGTTCATTGATGATTTTTCTCGTGCTACCTGGTTATACTTGTTAAAATCAAAAACTGAAGTAACTTTTGTTTTCAAAGAGTTTCATACTATGGTGTTTAATCAGTTTGGTGCTAAAATAAAAACTTTTAGGTCTGATAATGGTACCGAATATGTTAAAGGATCTTTTTCAGAATATCTTCAAAGCCAAGGCATTATTCATCAAACAAGTTGTGTTGGAACTCCACAACAAAATGGGGTGGCCGAAAGAAAGAATCGACACATCCTTGAAACTGCACGGGCCCTTATGTTTCAAACAAAGGTCCCAAAACAATATTGGTCTCATGGTGTATTGACTGCTGCATATTTGATCAACCGTCTTCCCAGCCGTGTTATTAAGTTCAATTCACCATTGGAAAGACTCAGAAATAGGACACCTGACATCTCACACTTGAGGGTATTTGGATGTGTCTGTTATGTGCACTTGCAAGCAATACACAGAGATAAGTTAGAAGCTCGTTCTACTCGGTGTGTATTTTTTGGATATTCTTCCACTAAGAAAGGGTACATATGTTATGATCCTGTCACTCGTAAAATTGTTGTTTCACGTGATGTCAAGTTTGTGGAGTCTGAATCTTTTTTTCAAGCTTGTGTTGAATCTGGGAGTCGATCACAGGGGGAGTCTGTGTCTCACCCGGTTCCGCTTCCTACCATTACCAATGAGGATGTTGTTCTTGATCACGATACAGAAGTTCCTGAAGCAACACCAATCCCCGCATCTCCTCAAGCTACTCGACGATCGAGTAGAGCAACTCGTCCTCCAGAACGAATGAAAGATTTCTTCACTTATCATGCTACATCTTATCCTATACAGGATCACCTATCTTATAATAATATTTCTCAGTCTCACCTAGCTTTCTTGAGTACCGTTGATCATAATCAGGAACCTAAGACTTTTAGAGAAGCTAATTCCATTGCAGTTTGGAGGAAGTCTATGCAAGACGAGCTACAAGCTCTTGATGACAATCACACATGGGAGATTGTTAAGCTACCTCCAGGAAGGAAAACAGTCGGATGCCGTTGGGTGTACAAAAATAAATACAATAGTGATGGTTCCTTAGAACGACATAAGGCCAGACTTGTTGCTAGAGGATTCACACAAACATATGGCGTAGATTACCAAGAAACCTTTGCGCCTGTTGCAAAGATGAACACATTTCGGGTCCTCATTTCTCTTGCCGTCAATCAAGATTGGAAATTGTTTCAAATGGATGTCAAAAATGCCTTCTTGCACGGTGACCTTACAGAAGAAGTTTACATGAGCATCCCACCTGGGCATCCGCAAGAGGCCAAGTTTGGTTTAGTATGTAAATTAAAAAAGGCAATCTACGGGCTTAAACAATCTCCACGAGCTGGTATGCTAAGCTTAGTTCTGTCCTTATGTTGAATGGGCTAAAACGAAGTAATGCAGATCCTTCGTTGTTTGTTAAAAGGAGTAACTCTGGTATTGTTGTTGTGCTGATTTATGTTGATGATATAGTCATTACTGGTGATGATCAAAATGCAATCTCTAAGCTAAAAATTCTGCTACACAATAGATTTGCCATTAAAGATTTGGGAACTTTGAAGTACTTTCTAGGATTAGAAGTTGCCTACTCAAAAAATGGCATCTTTCTTAATCAATGAAAGTATGTGTTGGATTTGTTACAAGAAACTGGTAAATTGGGAATCAAACCATCAGATACGCCAATAGATAGCGGAGGAAAATTGGATGATACTGGTCCATTGTTGTCTGATATTGGTCAGTTTCAAAGGTTGGTCGGTAGGTTAATCTATTTAACCATTACTCGACCTGATCTTTCTTATGCAGTGAGTTTGGTAAGTCATTTTATGCATGCTCCCAAGGCTCAACATATGCAAGCTGTCACCAGAATTTTACAGTATCTGAAAGGATCCCCAGGCAGAGGTATATGGATGCGTAAGACTGGTCATACTTCTATTACTGCCTATACTGATGCTGATTGGGCAGGATCTCCTGTTGATCGACGGTCTACAACTGGATATTGTACCTTTGTTGGAGGTAACTTGGTCACATGGAAAAGTAAAAAATAGAGTGTTGTTGCTCGTTCCAGTGCTGAAGCAGAATATAGAGCAATGGCATCAACTACTAGTGAAATTATATGGCTTCAAGCTCTGTTACAGGACCTTGGTTATGGTTCATCTCTTCCAACTCAATTATTCTGTGATAATCAGGCTGCTATGCATATCACTTCAAATACAGTGTTTCATGAGTGCACTAAACATATTGAAGTTGACTGCCATTTTGTTCGAGAGAATGTGCAAGCCAATGTCATCCGCACAACCTTTGTCCCTACAACTCAGCAATTGGCAGATATATTTACAAAAGGTCTTCCCGCTCTCAAGTTTTGAGAAGTACTGTCCAAGTTGGGCTCTATTGACATTTTCGCACCAACTTGAGGGGGAGTGTTGGAGAAGAGAGAGATTTTCGGGATTTATATCTATCTGTACTGGAATTGTGGGATTCGTCCTAATCCTTGCTGCCTTCTAATTAAAGGCTGTGTATCTCTTTATATACAGACGAGATTGTAATCTTAAAACACACCGATGAATAATATCTATCTCTCTCTCTTCTCCGTGGATGTAGGCTACGGTCGAACCACATAAATCTATGCAATCTATATTTGTGTGATTGAATTGATTTCTTTAAGTGCACTGGGGGAGGCGGAGACTTGTGTTCGTAAACAGGAGGCAGGGGAGATTTGTGGGGGTGGAAAGGAATTGGATTAATAGGAATAAGATGAGGTGGAGGGGGAGGAGATTTCTGGTGGTCAAACATTGGACTGACAGGAAAATGAGGCGGAGGAGGAGGAGGTTGATGGTGGTTATCGCGTGGAGGAGTTACGTAGGCACTTGTGAAGTACAAGTTCGCCCACATTACAACTCCAAACACCAACATTGCTCTACCTCTTCTGCTATCAGCCATGGCTGCAGTCCAATTTGTTTCAGTGAATCTCAAAGGCTCTTCTTACTACTTATAAAGGTGTTTCGCTCAACTTCAGGAACTACTTTTTATTTAGTTTATCATTCTTCAGTACTTTCTCGGTGAAGGAATTAACCATCGACTTTCTGTGCTTGGGCTACTCAGCATCACGTGTATCTAAATCTTTTCCTTTAATTCGGCAGGAAAGATTTCAACACCAATACCAAGAGATATTGAAAATAAATAAGATCTTATTCTTGGCTATTGAGAGTCAACACTAACTATAGTCATCTCGGAATCTTCCAATGTAGTTCATAAAGTAAACAATATAGTTGTTTAATATGATCGTGGACTTTTAATGTTCTTCGGTGGTCAAAAAGAAATCAATTCAAACTTTTATACTAATAACAAAACAATAATATCACTCGGCTTAAACAACAAGGGATAGACCTTAAAATCTAAGTATTCAAATTCAAATTTTAATACTCGCATCTATGGTATTATGAGTTGACTTGGTAAACATTTG
Source organism: Sequoia sempervirens (assembly GCA_007258455.2). Lineage (NCBI taxonomy): Eukaryota > Viridiplantae > Streptophyta > Pinopsida > Cupressales > Cupressaceae > Sequoia > Sequoia sempervirens. The sequence goes on along the minus strand of VDFB02154791.1, from coordinate 123,992 downwards.
TATGATTAATTAGTACATGTTGCTATTAAAAAAAATTCAGTGTGCATCAATTCAAATCTAAAAATCTTATGCGTTGAAAGGAGAAATATTATAAGAATAATTCATTTTGGAGCACTAAAAGGAATGTATTCTACACCAAATTTATCTAGAAAGCATACATGCTTGATTGTTATCTTCAATATTCTTTCATAATTGTAAAACCATACTAATCAAAGGTGTCAACCTAGAAGAACATGTGACCCCTGTGATCTAATCTATTCAACAAAGAAAAAATAGATAATTATCTTTTTCATATTGCCTAAAAGAAAATATCATATAATTTCACTCAATATATCAATTCCCAATGAGAATCATATTTTACAAGTAGGATATTTTTAGGTTGAATCATTCATTTACCTTATCTCAACAACCTCACATATTTTTTAAAATAAAAATAGTATGTTTAGGACACATATCAAGCTATGTTTGTTGAGAAATTTTGTGCACATCATACACATATGAATATTGAATATATTGTAAAGTTGTAGTCTATCTAAAAATGAGACACAACAATTTGGGGGTCCAATATTTTCCCTACATGGTTGTGTGAACCATTAGAAATACATTTAATATTAATGACAGATTAGAAATATTAATTTAATATTGATGGTGTTGGTTTATTGAACATACCTTAATGGGATCATGATTTACTATGGAAGACACACATGACAAATACATTTAATATGGATGACACATTAGAGAAATGTATTTAATTATTAGTGAAAGGTGGACAATTGATGGTTTCTATGCTTGGGAGATAGAATAACAATCCTAACTCTCTCTCATTCAAGAACAAACCCTAGAGATCTCAATGCAAAGGATAAAGGAATCTTGCAATAGGGTTGTCCTAGGGGTTGAATGTAAACTAATGAGAGGTTCACCACCAAGTTAAGACTTGGAAAGACAAATAAAATGTAAGATGCAATGTAAGAGGTAATGCTAAACCCTAATATGATGCAATGCTTCACTAAATGACCTAAAAATGCAAATGAAACAAAACAGAAAGCTGGAGGATGGAATGTGTGCACCTGGAGATCTAAAGATGACTGGAAGGAGCTCTTATATGCTATAAATTCTAACTTTAATGTTAATTGGGACTCATACACCAAGTTGCGTGAATCAATCCTAGATTTGGATTTCTGTGGAGAAACAAGAATCTCACAAATGGGTATCTGAATCTCTAAAAATCTAAATTTTGACCTAGACTAGGATTTGTTTGCTAGAAGTGGCAAATCAGTCCAGTTAGGGTTTTCTGAAACTTCAATGTCTAAATCTATTCTTCATAGTCTACTCAATCTGCTTCTTTAGGTTTTCGGATTCGAATCTCTATAAATCAACCTGTATGTGTTCTCCAATGTTCTCCAATTCTTAATGAAAAATTTGACAACTTAAGGCACTTTGACAACTTTCTCCAAACTTGTTCCTCAATGTGTCTTCAATATAAACCTGCAAATCACACACTAAAGAGAGGGAAAAAATGTTATTTTGTTAGTGGAAAGGGATTTACCTTGGTCAAACCCCATTTTGGTAATCAAACCTTCTAATGAAATCAAATTATATGAAGGAATGGTGAATGAAAAAATATGCAATGTTGCAATTCACCAAACCCTAGGAATAAAGGCTGCAAACATGTATGAAGTGACTCCAATGGATGTAGATCTTGACTCTTGCTTGAATAAGATAGATCTTAAATGAAATGTTATCTTGAATCATAAAACCCTACATCACAATTGTTAGCTCAAAAACAAACATGATGGATGAAATCTTTGACATGATACTTGATGCTTCAATAATGCTCTACAATGCTTGATAATTTTCTCTTGAATGCTCTTGTGAATGCTTGAATGCTTGTGTGAACTCAAAGTTTTCCATAAGGATTCTCATTCAACTTGATAGGTGATCTCATGAATGCTTAGGTGAAAATGAGTGAAAGAAACTTTCATTTATACTTAATTATGCAAGAATTCCTAAAATTACAACACTACAAGATGGCATCAGATCTAGAATGACAAAATCCTAGCAGAAATTTGAATTAATTTTGATTTTGGCCTACACAAGACTCATGATACTTGATGCTTGAATAATGCTCTAAAATGCTTGATAATCTACACTTGAATGCTCTTGTGAATGCTTGAATGCTTGCGTGAACTCAAAATTTTCCATAAGGATTCTCATTCAACTTGCTAGGCGATCTCATGAATGCGTAGGTGAAAATGAGTGAACAAAACTTGCATTTATACTTAATTATGCAAGAATTCCTGAAATTACAACACTAAAAGATGACATCAGATCTAGGAGGACAAAATCCTACTAGAAATTTGAATTAATTTGAATTAATTTTGATTTTGGCATAATTTATGGGACCATTTTTAAAAATGCTTAGAAAGATGTGAAACCAAGTTCAGGACCCAAAAACCTACGTGGGACTCATTCACCCAAGGTGGCGAATGAGTCCCAAACCACCAAATCTAGTCCACACAACTTGAAAAAACCTAAATTATGATTGGATGTTGATTTGTGTTGGGATTATCCTCGGAAAGATGCATTAATTAAGGCTTGCGGATGTAAAATAAGGCTAGTTAAAGCATAAAGAAGCCCAATTATTTATGAAAACCCTAGAAAATTGTGAAAGTGTGTTACAACACTTTACAACACTCTAAATAAGGCATGATTAAGGTTAAAAAGAGATTTATTATGTTTAGTTAATTGATAAAACCTTAGAAAACTGTGAAAGTGTTTTACAACACTTCACAACACTTTAGCAATGTACAATTTTAAGTTCATTAGTTCACAAGGGACCAAGACCTAATGTGAATGTGTCAAACACATTACAACACTAAATCAAGGCACCATTGGGCTCAATTTTACAAGGAGGGCCCAAACAAGTGTGAAAATGTTACCAATGACATTTTTTGACACTACAATTAGATGTCTTATAGATAATACATTTAATATGAGGTCACATGAGAGGGACATGAGACAAGTAATCTTGATTACTTTGATTTGAAAGAGAATTTGGGTTCAATTAGAAGTTGTAATGTCTCTTAGTCCTAGAGTCGTACTTGGGTGCCCAACTTGGATATTTTCTCGGATACATTGATTAATAGTTGCTAGAAAATTTTGTAATTTTTATATTCTTGTTACTCTTATCTACAAATAGAAGCCTTGATATGTGTTGTGTGGTCTCACAACACACCCCATTTTTCTCCTTGGTAAAGTGTGGACCCCTTTTTTTTGCTATCTTTCTTTCCTTTCCTTTTCCTTTGCTTGCTTCAGTGTGTTGCTTTTGGAAGAAACATTGTAAAATGGGAGTTTTGTTTTAGCTTGCTTGGTCATTGCCTAAATACCTATCTTTATCGGATGTGGAGTGTTGTAGTTTTTTCCCTAATTCTTATCAATTTTCTAGACCCCTAGAGTCCCGAAGTTGATGCAGTTGTGCTAAGGATATTATGTCTTTGGCCAGTCCTAGTTTCCCACCTAGATGGTAAGCCAAGCCTGGTGAGTCGTCACCAAGGAAAATCATCCCAGTGTATGCATCCCTTTTCTTCATTGGTTAGCTTGATGGTTGTTTTTCATTTTCTTTAGCCGAAGGTCATAGATCAGAGGTTTTGTTGTAAATATGTTTAAATAATTTTTGGTCCCACTTGAACCTAGTTCCCAGTTCCTCTCTTTGCATTCAGTTCTCATGAACCCAGTGGGTAAATGTCGTGGTTCCCAATAATATTTCCAAGCCCCAATACTAAGGGATTCAAACCTTGTGATAATCAATGGTCACGCATCCAAAGTGGATTTTCGTTATAAAGTCTTGTCCTCGTAAGAATTAAAGTAGCACACAAGAATGTCATGTAAGCTTTTTGTGTCATCTTCAACTCTAGTGGTGGGACCTACGTAAAAGCTAAGGTGTTCATGATTTGAACCCCAATCCACCATGATTGCACCTTTATTTGAGAAAATTATTGCATTGTAATAGGGAATTAATGAAGGTGGTGAACTACACACGTACTTGGCACCACCTCGAGCATGGAGTTACTTTCACAACACTCTACCTCATGCTATACTACTAATTTTTAAGGACATTGAAAGATCAAGATTGATACTATGGCATGCAAAAAAGGTAAACCTCGAGAAACAAAGAACATAGCTACCAAGGGTTTTGAAGTTGTATTCTAAAAATAATTGTATCACCAACCAAACCAATTATGTTTCGAATAACTAAAATTATGTTAGTCATTTTATGCATGCATGTCTTGAGATAATTCTATTTACTCTGGTAATTAAAATGTTGATTATTTTGAAATAAATTTAATCAAATGGTAGATTGCAAGTTTTATGAATTGTTGAAGATAACTAGTTAAATTTAACCTTAACTCGCAAACAAGGCACATATCTGTTAAAAAATGTAGGATGCACAAGTCAATATGAGTACTTCCAAAGTAAGACCAGAGGATGAATTTCAATATTTTTCTTCACAAGCCATACCAGTTGGTGGGATAATTATTGATACACATTCGAGATTTTTTTTTATGTCAAATTCATCACATGATCCCAACAAGAAAATGCTTCTTAGTGTACAAAGCATGTTATAGCAAGTGGGCTACATTTAGCAAGAGGGTTTCCGCCACCAATGGAGGCCCCTGAATTGGTAATGGAATGTTTAAATTGTTACAACCCAGTCAAGAGTGTTATCAAAAAGGAAGGAATGGTCTATGCAAACATCTCCACGAAAGGGATTGTATATACATTTGGGCTCCTTATATTTCCCCAGATGTATCTGGTAGATGTAAAAACAATGGTTAAAACCTACCTAAGCACATAAGAGCATAATAGAAAAATTATGAGTACATAGTGGTGGTAGGAGGAGATTACAAAGCAAATGAAAACAATTATGAGATCTGTGTTCAATTCAGATGTTCAAGATCTCATAACTATGTTAAGTAGGATAGTTGGACCTAGAGATGCAAGTAAATTTGAACCATGGATGTTCTTACTCATAGCCAAATTAATGGAGGGCCCTGTGCAAATGCATTGGGGAATTTTTATGAGTGATAGGCTACATGAAAATATAAAGGAATTTCCATGATCTTTATGGTTTTCTATGTCTTCATATGTGATGTATTCCTGCACCCTACGAGAAAATAAGCAAGGATTTCTAAAGTAGAGTTGGTACCTTGGACAGAGAAATAGGGAATAGTATGATATATGCTCATTTACCCCATATTACTATTCATGAATACTAGGATCATTATCAGAGAGTTAATGATGTGTTTTAAATGAAGTTGGTAAGGATAATGGATGGTGACAAAGCTAAAAGGTTGTCTCTAGAAGCATAGAGGATTATTTGGTAGGTTAGGGGGTGGTACATTCAATTTCCCACTTTCACCTACATCAGGGTGGAAGGATTCAATGGATGCCCATTCATGTTGCCTAGGTACCCAATAGACAAAGTGTTACTATTGCAATTGGTGAGACAGATGAAGCCTTCCCATGCCCTTTTCAGCGTGGCACATAAGAGTTCTATCAAATTTCCCATCACAATGGGGAAATATAAATGTAATGCGGCTAAACTGGTCAATTTGTGAGAAGAAGAATTGAAGATGTACAAATTAGAGTTCTTTACACTCCAAAAAAAGGATTATGATGTAGAGGGGAATATTACTAAGAAGATAGCTAACAAATATTCTCATGCTCATTATTTAGAATATTTTTGGCTTAATTGTTATGATGAACACCAAGTGAGGAAGAGATCATATCAAAGGTTTTCATTACAATCAACATAAATTCTTAAACTACATGACATTCTAGAGTAGTTGGATATAGATGATGGAGAGGTGTTGAATCCAGTTTATAATTCAACTAAGGTTTATGATGAACCCATCTCAGATACAAATTATGAAAATAAAGAGATAACGACTGTTGAGGAAATTTATGAATAGGTTTTGATGCATACTCAATATTGGATTGATGATTATTGCAAAGCTTTAAGAAAAGATGGGATAAGGCCCACACTTAATACAAAGAAGAAAGAGAGAGAAGAAGGTGAATCCGGGTATGAGGAGCCAGTTAAAAAGAAAATAAAAGATGGTAAAGTAGATAAAACTGGACATATTGAGGAGAGAACTCCTGATGCCCCAAGCCAAAGAGTTTCATTGGCGCTAGCTAGCCAGCACAAAGAAACTAGACCAAGTAAGGTTAAAGTGATAGTAAAGCCCAAGGTGACATTTTCTTCCATGGAAAAGCCAAAGATTCAACCTATGATTGATGAAGAGGTGAGAATAAAAATGAACACTTGTGCTTAGACAAGGTCTTCCTCTTAGAGTGTTGCCAAATTATTCACCTCTCCCCATTTAGTTAATACAACTGCAGTAAAACAAACACTAGGAAAGACTCTTGTGGTTCTAGAAGAGAGTTTTGAGTTAAATGAAGAACAAATCAGGGAACAGTGTGAGAAATGAGTTGCCATTATGGAACAAGTAAAATAGAAGAAATCTAAGGAGAAACCCACGGTACAACCAATGGTGGAAGAAATGTTGGATACAAGGTCAAATACTATAGACATTGAAGAAGAAGGATTCATAAGAGGAATAGTCGCCCCAGAGGCAGGAAACCTTGAGATACTTAATGAAAATGAAACATGGGATACTATAAGTCAGGGCCCCATTGATAATATTACTATTGAAGATACAATTGATTCCCAACTTTTTCTAGGAAGTGGCAAAAATGATGTTGAATAATTGCAAGTTTTTGAAAAGTCGGGAGAAGACTGGGTTGAAAGTGAGAGCATAGGACCTTCACAAACCTTGGATGGTGGGGTGAGAAATGAAGAGTATCCTAGTGTAATAGGATAAAAAGAAAGTGATTCCCTAAGGACTTGTGTTGACCACATCGCTAGATAGGAAAACATAAGTCTTAGAAATGAAGAGACAGTGTCGAACCTCGGTAATCTGGAATCCATTCCAGGGTGTTGTCATAATAGTGGTTTACAATTCCTGATAGGAACGAATTTTAGCTGAAATCACATATTTTTAGAAAATATAATGATTTAAGCCTTAAAAATATCCATTTTAAGGATTCCAATTGAAGAGGGTTTGATCAAATAACCTTAGATCAAACCCCCTTGGATAGAACCTCGCTAGTTTTAAACCATACCTATAAATGCATCTCCTTTACACCTATCAAAATGCTGATAAAAAATCACTTTTGATTTAGATTTTGGGGATCAAATGAATTCATTTAAAGTTTATTTCAAATGATTATGGTATTCCTAATAAGCTATCCAATGAATATAATTTTAATATGTTTTGGTTTGTTATGTATTTGTTTTTAAGTTTTATTAAACATAGGTTTTTCATCAAAATAAATTTATTTGTTCTTCACATGTGGAAAAATAGAAGATTATAAAAAAAAATTGAAAAATATGAGTGCACCAGATATTGAAGTCCTTGATCCAACAAAAAAATTAAATTAAATTTTGACATATACAAAAAAGTTACGATTATACGGCCATGTGTCTGAATTGTAAGTCGTTTGACTTTGAAACTTGATTAAGGAAAAAATATTCAATAAAAAACTATCTAACCAAGTGGAAGCACTAGAAATCAGAGTTACAAATCTAAATTTGAAAGAATTAGAATTTTATCCTTCATGGAAAAAAAGTTGTGTTATACGGTGTGCGTCACTTTTTAAAAATGTTGTTTTCTGAAAAAAATCAATTTTCGTGGGAGATGGAAAAAGAAGTGCAATTTGATTCAAAAATATTTGAAAAAAAATATTTTTAGAATCTACAGACAAAATTTGATGAGACTCTAGTTTGTACCATCTTCAAATTCCTCACAGTTTAGCCACTATAGGTGCCCGAATGTGAAGATTTAGTTAAAAATAATAATTTCAGTGTCCAGTTTGGCCAAAAGTTGTAAACCACTATTATGGGATCATGACAGTGAATACAAAAAAAATTCAGTGCTAGAAGATGTGACATGCAAGTTTGAGAATGTAAGAGGAGAAGCTCCTGAACATGTTGAAAATTAGGAACAAAAAAAATGTTGCGAAGGAAGAATATAATAAAGATGCACCTAATTAGTTAGTTAGGGAATTGTCTTCCCCATTGGAAGTGGAACTAGTGCCTCTAGATCTTAGAATCTTAATGCAAGAAGTGGACACTCCTAAACCTAGGTGAAGAGAAAAAACAAAACATGTTATGTGGAAGAATGCAGATGGAGGAAGAACACTCCATATAGCTACCTTGACAGTGGATAAAAACAAGCATGAGATAATGCCTAAGGATTACAAGGTGACAAGTATTAATGTTGGACATTCATTTTGGGGATAGGAATTAGAAGAGATGAAAATGAATTTAGAGACAACCATCACTAGGGTGCAAAAAAGTAAACAAAAGAAAAGATAGATGAAAGAACATATATCCTGCCTAGAAAATTTTATAAAATCATTAGCCCAATCTATTCAAGCATAGGATGAATTGACTCATAATCCAGTACTTATGTCCAAGGAGCAGGTGGATGCTATCATGTATCACTTTGCCATAAAATGAGTGTGTTTTATGAATGGATGGAGTACTTGGAAATGAATGGAGAAGAATTAATCATAGATGCAATTAGGAAGCATAAAGAGTTATACTATTGGTGTGAAAAGTACAAAAGATTAGAAGGAGAATGTAGGTTTTTCCAAGAACATACTGATGTTGAAAGGTGAAACTTAAAGGCTCTTATTGAAAAAAATGTCCAAGAATTGGCAAGTGAGAATATAACCACAAAACATGAGGTTTCGATGTTTGAAAAATGGAAGAAACAAGTGAATTGGGAAGGTGATTCCTTAGTACAATGTGTGTAAGGATTTGAGAAAGTCATCAAAAGATGTAATAAATTGATTGACAAAGATCAAGGTTTTATTGAAATGCTAGCACGGTAGAATTGTGATCCTCGGACTCTAGGGAAAGATTGTAAAGAAGTAAAAGCTTTCAAGAAATGGCTTGAAAGAGGAATAAATACCCTGTTCATTCGCTAAAATGGGAAGTTATTGATGAAATTATACAGTGCAAGAGTGCCATCATCAAATACGAAATGGAAAAGATGGAGAGGAATGCAAATATCCTCCAAATATCAAAAGATTATACCAAGATAAAATATAGCTGGAATGTAATTCAGGGAATTTTAAGAGTGAATGCATCAGGTATTGGTTACCTTATGAGAGTATCAGTAGAGAAAAGGTGAAGAAAAGTTTTCAGACTCGGAGTTAGATATAAGGAAATGAATAACCGGATGTTGGATACTAGAAGTTAGCACAAGAATATATTATCAAAATGAGTTTTGTAGGTTGTTCCTAGTCTTGGTGGAGGTGGCTAGTTTTGAAATTTGAAGAATACTAATGGCCTTGTTTTTGTAGAGCATTTGCATACTAAAGCTTGGAGTTGAAGACTAATGCTAATGAAGAAGTCAAAGCTTTGACTTTGTTTGGAATATTCCAATGATAACTAGCATCTTCCATGTGCTACTTTTTGATTTCTCGTTTATGATTCCATTTGATAGACTTAAGTTTAAAATTTTGGGCCTTGTTCCCATAAAAGGTCATTTACTGCTTTGCTTTTATTTTTAAGTTTAGAATTTGTGGATCTTGGAGAACCAAAACTTCTTTAAGTTTTGTTCTTTTTCCTATTTTTTGTTCCATTCCATATTAAAAACTTATATGAACATAGAAGCTAATCAATATCAAAGCTAATTTGAAATCTACCACATAGTATGAAATCTTATGTAGGGTATGTGCAAGATCATGATGGGCCAAAAAGTGGCGATATGTAACTGATATGATGGCCCATGTGGCTGACACCTTTTTTTTTTACCCAAAATTGATGAAATGAAAAGGGTTTTTAAAGGAGATTCTCAGCTTTCCACCAATATAAATTATGCTTTACTTTGAATTTAATAAATAATTCTTATTAATTTTCTATTTGTATTAAGACTAAAGTCCTAATTGATAGGCTAATTGAAAAACATCTATAGCTTTCAAACGATATCACATTTTTTGAATCTGAAACATGTGTCACATTCTATGCTTCACATGCTATAGGATTAAAAATAAATAAATAAAATTATGAAGGTTTGGCCAGGTTAAGGTGGTTAGACATAAGAGTTTTTATATTTTTAAAAATTTGTAATAAAAAATTCATAATTAATTATTTATTTGGATAAAAATTACAAAAAAATATGCATCACATTAAGACATGAGTCATCTACTTATATCTAAAATCTTGTAAAAAAATGTTATCATTTTATTCTGGTTAGGGTGGTCAAACAGACACCTACTTCTTATTTTTTCCTTGGAATTTAAGTACTACTGATTGAAATTTAAAATTTTCACCAAATAGATTTATTTATTTTTAAAATAAACCTAGTAGTTTAGAAACTACATTCAATTTGCTACGATTCTATTCTTACATATTTTTGAAAGAATATAGATAACTTATTCAAATTTTACGTCAAATTGCCTTTGTCTAATTTTTTGAATTTTTTCTCGCTTAAGGGCATGTTTTTTCCATGATGATCCCCATACCCTGTCACAACTTTTTTACCTAAAATTGATGAAACAAAAAGGGGTTTTAAAGGAGATTCTCGCTTTCCACCAATATAATTATTTACTTTGAATTTAATATAATTATTATTCATTTTCTATTTGAATTTAACTAAAGTCCTGATTGATAGGATGATTGAAAAACATCTATAGCTTTCAAATGGTATCACTTTTTTTTAATTTGAAACATGTATCACATTCTATGCTTTGCATACTATAGGATTAAAAAAATAAAATCATGAAATTTTGACAAGTTAAGGTGGTCAGTATACAAGTTTTTATATTTTTTAATAATTGTAATAAAATTCATAATTAATTATTTACTTGGAAAAAAATTATAAAAAAATATGCATCACATTCAGATGTGAGTCCTCTACTTATATCTAAAATTTTATAAAAATATATTATCATTTTATTGTGGTTAGAGTGGTCAAACACACACCTGCTTCTTATTTTTCCCTTGAAATTTAAGTGCTACTACATTGAAATTTTTAATTTTCACCAAATAGATTTTTTTCAAAAAAATAAACTTAGTAGTTTAGAAACTACATTCAATTTTCTATGGATTCTATTCTTACATATTTTTGAAATAATATAGATAACTTATTCAAATTTTTAAGTCAAGTTGCCTAACTCTGATTTTTCTGAATTTTTCGCCACTTAAGGGTCTATTTTTTCCATGATGATCCTGCACATACCCTGTAGCTGGTTGCTTATTCTGCTAGACAAGACTATATGTTGCACCATTTAAGGGTGCATACAAAACCTACTCAGTGTCCAAGTAAACCCCCTTTCTTTATTGTATGCCTAGCTGTGAAGCAATTTGGTGATGTATGGAATGGTTTGCTTTGATTCGGTTAATTATTGAGGCATGCATGGATAATACCTAGGAGAAATTTTAGGTTTTAGTACTTTTGATGCTTTATTTTACAATAAATATTTAAATTTCAGAAAATGTTCAAAAGAAGATATAGGGTATGTGCAGGATCATCATGGAAAAAATAGACTCTTAAGTGGCAAAAATATCAGAAAAAATAGATTTAGGCAACTTGATGTAAAAATTTGAATAAGTTATGTATATTATTTTAAAATTATGTAAGAATAGAATCTGTAGAAAATTGTATGTAGTTTCTAAACTACTAGGTTTGTTTCAAAAATAAGAAATCTATTTGGTGAAAATTTGAAATTTCAATGCAGTAGTACTTAAATTTTAGGGAAAAAATAAGTAGGTGTCTATCTAACCACCCTAACCACAATAAAATGATAAAAAATTTTTATAAGATTTTAGATATAAGTATAGGACTCATGTCCCAATGTGATGCATATTTTTTTAGAATTTTTTTCCAAGTAAATAATTAATTATGATTTTTTATTACAACTTTTAAAAAATATAAAAATCAGATGTCGACCAATCTTTAACTTGGTCAAAACTTTATGAAATTTAGTTTTTATTTTTTTAATCCTATATTATGCAAAGCATAGAATGTGACACATGTTTTGGATTCAAAAAATATGATACCGCTTGAAAGGTATAGATGTTTTTCAATCAGTCTATCAATTAGGACTTTAGTCATAATTTGAATAGAAAATGAATAATAATTACTTATTAAATTCAAAGTAAAGCATAACTTATATTGGTGGAAAGTTAAGAATCTCCTTTAAAAACCATTTTCGTTTCATCAATTTTGGGTAAAAAAATAGTCGTCAGCCACATACCCATCATATTGCCACTTTTTGGCCCATCATGATCCTGCACATACCCTATAACTAAATGAAAATATTATTGCAAATCTTTTGATTCCATAATATTGTTGAATGCTTAAAACTAAATTCACTTAAGTGAAAGCAAAGTTGTTTGAATGAAATGTTATTGAAAAATTGTTGATTTCATGAAATTCTCTGATGATCAGACTGAGAATATATTTTTCCTATCCTTATGATTCCTTTGAGAACCCAAAATCACTATTTACCCCTCGTGATTAATAGCATTATCACAACGAACCCTAATGCAAACCTATTGTGGTCAAGACTTGACATAAATGAGCCTCAGGATTAAGTTGAGTTAGCCTAAGATTTAGATTGTCCTAGTTTAGTCTTTCAAGTAAAGATAACTTCCCATGGTCTGTCTGTGGGGATTTATCTACACTGTTGGTGTGCAATTAACATCATGATCAATAGGAAGTGGCGCTAGAAGGAGGGCCATTTTCGTTGTTCTTTTGGTTTCATTAAGGTTGAGGTTGGAGTCTCACAGAGTCACTAGGTCTTGGTCTAGTAATCCTCGTGTAACTTTAGTCAAAATAATTTATCTAAAGTCATCCATACCTCAAGGGTCTAGGAGTGCAAGTGTGATACCACAAAATCTAACTATTGTTATACCTACCCTACCCATAGCGATGGATTTATTTAATGTAGAGTCATCGATCCAATTTTTTTGTGTATAATGATCTCCTGAAGAATCCAAAAAAATTATCTCCTAAGTATTACCTTCACAAAGATACAAAAGAACATATCAATATCTTTAAGGATATGTATTTCAGAGTAAGGATACAACATGAAGATGTATGTAGGTTGTTTCTGTATACCTTAAGCAATGAATTTTACCAGTGGTACATCAACCTACCTTGTAACTTGATTAGATCATGGCAAGATATGGAAAGTCAATTTTTAGCTAGGTTTAGAAAATTGATTGATCCTACCTTGTTATATCATCAATTTGCTCAAATCAAAAGGTTCGATGGTGAACCTATAACTGCTTTTAATGATAGGTTTCAAAAGGCCTATTCTAGATTACAAGCATGTTACATAGTGGATAATTTTTTTTCCATCATGGTTTATTATACGGTAGTAGATCCTTTAACTGCTATGTTTGTGAAACGAAGGGAAAATCATCCCACTTCTTTACTAGAATCCTATGCTGAAGCCGTAAGTGTAAATTTAGAAATGAAACACCTTGGAAGCAGATCATTTATAAATGGTGGAAATGGATTGAATAACTATCCTATTCTGAGCATGGGTGGAGTTCCGTTAAATCATCCAATGAATCCTATTTATTTTCCTTCAATGGTCCAAAATGGGAAATTTCCTCAAAACTCTTTCTTTCAATAAGGAAATAGTCAAGCTTTAGTCCTGCACCCTAGTCTAGCTATCGCAAAGCTGCATCCTAACAAAAATTCTTTCTTTTCGCAGACTCGAGAGAGTCAAAAGGTCAAAACTTCAAATGATAAAGAAGAAATTAAAGAAATCATAGATCAACTCAAAAGATTAACTAGAAAGGTTACACAATTAAGGAAGCATATTTTTTACTCTTAGAGTAATAATCAAAGTTTGCAAAGTTCAGCATATAATGCTCCTAGACCACCTAGACCTTGGAATACATGACTGAATAATGGATGAATATTCACACCTTTACATAATGCTAATTCCTTCGATAATAGACCTACGTCTAAGGTGAATTTAGCTAATCTTGCAATGAATAATTGGTATAAAATTCACAACACAAATGCTCATTTTGAAGTGGATGGTCCTTAGTTTAAAAATGCATTAGATATTTTTTGGTTGCTACACACTACAATGAATAGTGTGACTTTCATCCTCCTACAAGAAATGAATTATTTATAGTAGGATATGACTCTGCTTTGGTTCTTGAAAGTTACGAATGTTTTGAGTCACCTACTATTTTCAACCATGACTTTAGAAACCTACACATTTCCTTATCAAGATGAAAATGAACCTTAGGGTGAAGATGATGAAATTCATGATTTTCAAAAATATCCGAAAGGATATAGCTATGACTTGAGAAGTAACACACAAGGTGTAAGTAGATTCAAAGGGCCTTTGACCACATTAATCTCACCTAATAACTTTAATACCCCACTCGACAATAAATCAAGCAATACCCCAGGGTTACCCAAAGTGACCTCTCAATACAACTCATCAAATTTTTCACAAAGTGAAAAATTAGACTCTGTTGATCAAAACAATTTGACTAATTATTTAGTAGGAGAGATCAAAAAAGTAAACATAGCCTCTCTTTATCAGAATTTCTCAAAACAACTTTGATTAGGAAAGCTTTCTTGAATACCTTAGAATATTTTCCAAAAGAAAGCAATTTTAGTAAAAAATATATAGTGCAGGATAGCTCCATTAAGGAAAAAGACAAAAATATTATTCCTATGGTGGACGTGCAAGTATCCTTTTATAAAGGGAAAAGTGTCCCCGCCATTTTTGCTCACACTGAGAATATTTGGTAAAAATATCCATAATTGCGTAGTAGATTCTAGAGAATCTAATAATGTGTTGATTTTGTCCATATGTTAAATGCTAGGTTTAGCTCCAAAAAACTCCTTAAAGAAATTCACTCAACTTGACAAAACTAAAGTAAATGTAGTCAGAGAATTAACCAATATTCATATACATCTAGCGTCAGATCCCCATATTTAATATTATATAGATATTAAGGTTTTCGAGATACTTGATACTTATGGGATGCTATTGAGTAGGGATTGGTCCAAGAATTTGAATGGATACGTGACCACAGATTTTTCACATATGTGGTTACCATGGAAAGGAGTTCCTAATCAAATCAGGATTGAGAGAGAGCCACACATGAAATATATGATCACTAATTACAATCAATAAAATGAAGTTCTATACATAGATGTAGAACCAAGGGTTTATGAAATTCAATGTTTAGGAGTTAAAATAGAAGAAGTTTTCATGTGTATTTCTGAAAAGCATAATCAGATAACTCCCAGAATAGACATGTTAGTCAAATCATATTATGATTCTTTCGAAGAAGAGAATAGTCATTTAGATAAATTTTGGAATCAAATATTGTTATAGAAGCTTGAAAGAGCGGGAAAATTAAAGATTCATTAAAAAGTTGCTTGTTTCAAGGTTGGTGTAGGTTACACAATTCTAGACACTCAAAACATAGTTACGTGATGTGTTAGAAATCATTCACAGAATTGAAATCCAACGTTGTTTAGAAAACACTATGCTTAATAGTTCTAAGCCAAAAATACTTAGAGATAAGATGCAGGCCAAGTAGACTGAAAATGTTAATTTGTCCACTCTTAAGAATGCTAAGCTCAGAGCTATAGAGGATCAAACTTGGACCCTTAAATTTGATGGATCCAAATCAAAACAAGTAATTGGAATTGATTTGAGCTCATCAGTCCGTAAGGTAAGTCTTTTCTTGCTACTTACCAATTAAAATTCCAATGTACTAATAATGTGGAAAAATACGAGGCCCTTATTCATGGTTTGATGCTCATGATCAAGAAGAAGTTCAATATTCTTAATGTGTTTGGTGATTTAGAGCTGGTGGTCAAGCAACTTTGAAAGTAGTATATTTGTCATTACAAATGCCTTTCTAGTTATCAACACAAATTTTGGGACTTGATAGAAGATTTTGATTCCTTTAACATTACTCATATCCCACAAATATTTTATCAGAGAGTCGATGCTTTAGCTACTGCTGCTAGTGCTCTAGAACCTTTGGATGCTTATGATTTGAGGAGGTTTATTGTTGAGTCAATTTAGTTACTCTCAGTTCTTGATAATGTTACAAATCTGTAGATGTTCGAAGATGATCTTCACATATTGTAATTTATCACTAACACTAGTATCTTCGAGGCATAGATAATTGAAGAAATAGATCACCCAGATGGTGAAATTAAAGATGAAGAATTAGCTCAAGCTAAAGATAATAATATTTTGAAAGGGATAATTGAGTTAAAGAGACTATTTGATGTAGATTAGATATTTTGATAGGAAAAACTACCCAAAAGTGATGGGGGGCAGTTTGAATTATATAATTTGAATACTAAAGAAGATCCTAAGAACATGCTTATAGGGAAGGTATGTACCAAAGGGGTATGTGCAAGATCATGATGGGCCAAAAAATGGCGATATGATGGGTATGTGTAGGGTATGTGGTTGACGAATTTTTTTTAACCCAAAATTGATGAAACAAAAAGGGTTTTTAAAGGAGATTCTTAGCTTTCCACCAATATAAACTATTCTTTACTTTGAATTTAATAAATAATTATTCATTTTCTATTTGAATTACGAGTAAAGTCCTGATTGATAGTCTAATAGAGAAACATCTATAGCTTTCAAACGATATCAAATTTTTTGAATCCGAAACATGTGTCACATTCTATGCTTTTCATACTATAAGATTAAAAAAAATGAATTTCATGAATTTTTGACCAAGTTAAGGTGGTCATGTACATACAAGTTTTTATATTTTTTAAAAGTTTTAATTAAAAATTCATAATTAATTATTTACTTGGAAAAAAATTTAGAAAAAATATGCATCACATTGGGACATGAGTCCTCTACTTATATCTAAATTCTTCTAAGAAAATATTATCATTTTATTGTGGTTAGGGTGGTCAGACAGACACCTACTTCTTATTTTTTCTCTAAAATTTAAGTACCACTACATTGAAATTTCAAATTTTCACCAAATAGGTTTTTTTTTAAAATAAACCTACTAGTTTAGAAACTACATTCAATTTACTATAGATTCTATTGTTACATATTTTTGAAATAATATAGATAACTTATTCAAATTCTTACGTCAAGTTTCCTAACTCTAATTTTTTAGAATTTTTTGCCACTTAAGGGCCTGTTTTTTCCATGATGATACTACACATAACCGAAGAAGAAAGAATAAATATTTCTCAGGAACTTAGAGATTATTGGAAGGTTATAGCATGGAGATGCATAGATTTGAAAACTTATGATACTTCCATCATCACTCATACGATTCTGTTAAAGCCTAATGTAAAACCTTTCCAATAGAAACAACAACCCATAAATGTGCTCTTAGAACCATTGATCCAAAAGGAACTACAAAATATCCCCTCAACCCAAATATTTTTTCTTATTAGACATTCTACTTGGGTTGTGAATCTAGTGCCTATGAAGAAGAAGAATGGAGATATACAGCTGTGTGTGGATTTTTGAAATCTTAATAAGACGCTTGAAAAAGATAATTATCCTTTCCCTTCATTGGAAGAAGTGTTACAAATTTTTAATGGTTTGCAGATGATGTCCTTCTTGGACGAATTCGCTACATAAAATCAAGTAATGGTCACGAAGGAAGATTAGATGAAGACATTGTTCACTACAAAGTGGGGAACTTTCACTTACAAAAAGATGCCATTTGGATTGATAAATGTCAGAGCCATATTCCAAAGAGCTATGGATTGTGCCTTCCAAGATTTAATACATAAATGTATTATGATATACATGGATGATGTCATGATATTTTCCAAGAACAAAGATCAAGTCTGTGATCTCAAAGAAATATTGTAAAAGTGTGAAACTTATGGAGTTTCATTGAATCCTAAGAAATTTATTTTTAAGGTGACTAAAGGAAAAATGTTGGGACACATTAATATTGAAAGAGGTATTTCAATAGGCCTAGATAGAATGAGTGCCTTACTCAAATTACAACCCCTGAGAAGTAAAAAAGAATTAAAATCATATTTCAGTAAGATCAATTTCGTTTGGAAATTTATTACCATATTTCCCGAGATAGTGAAACCACTTGATTGATATGTTGAAGAAAGACGCAAAAATTTAATGGAAAAGCCAGACTAAACTCTCCTTGAATAATATGAAAGTTGCAATTGTGGAAGCACCGATGCTGGTAAGTCTGGATTATGTTAAACCTTTTTATATTTACTCGTTTTCTTTTGGTCATACGTGTGCAATACTGTTGACACAAAGGGGAAAGAACAAAGAAGAAAATCCGATTGCTTCCATGAGCACTCAATTTAAAGAAGCAGAGCTCAAATACATGGATATTGAAAACAAGTTGTAGACACATAAAAATTTACTCTAATAATATTAAAAGTTTTATCAATATGTGGATCCATTATTAGTACCATTATCCATTTTATATATAATTCATCTCATATTCATATTTCATGCATAACCATTTTATAAATATTTATCCATCTCACTAAATCATTTATAAATCCATAATCATTAAAATATTATGTATTCATAACCATTTATCCATATTCATAAACTCCATTTGCATAATCATTTTCATCAAATCAATTTGCATAATAATTTATCTATTATTGTTTATTTACCATTTTTCATGCATTTCATTCATATATTTATTACACATTTTCCCTAATATTGGATCCACCCCTGAGGAGATCTATTTAAACCTTTCCCTCTCTCATTTCTCGATCATTTAACATCTACATTCTTTGCATTTTAGTTGTCTTCACATCCACTTTGAATACTCTTTTTTTGAACTCTTTCTTTTGATATCCATTTCATCTTAGTTTATTTACATGTTAGCATTCTAGTTTATCATGCTTTATTTTATTATCTCATATTATTCGTATTCAATATTTTAATCTCCATTCACCATAGCCTCTTGTGCATAGTGCCATGAGAGAAAATTTATTCAACAACACAAGATCTTGGATGATAGGAGGGAAATGGAGACAAAAATCCATTTACATGCATGTGTTTTTAGTTAGTTTATTTTGTTTCCATATGTATGTAGTTGGTAGGTACTCCATTGTTTGATGTTGGAACAAATTTGAATCTTTGGATTTAGACTCCCATTTCCTTCATCAACACAAGTGTTTCCTTTGGTTAAAGTAGTACAAAAAATTTCACATTACATTCTTAGAAGTATAGTCAAGGCTATTGTCCTTGATGCTACAGTAAAAATGCTACTAAAACAGAGCAAGCTAGGAGAAAAGATAGATAAGTGGGTTATGATTTTTCAAGAGTTTGATTTAGTAATTATACCCATGAAGTTGGTCTGAGGACAATCCTTAGTTAAATCAATTGTTGAGATTGATCCACAAATATCTAGCCAACAATATACTCTAGATGTAAAAGATCAAGATGATTGGTATTCAAATATATGGTATTACCTTGTTAGCCATAACTGCACTAATCATATACAAAGAAATCAGAGAAGAGCCTTGAAGATAAAATCTTAGAGTTATATGATTAAAGGAGGGGTTCTATTCATGAAGAATCACGAAGGAATTTATTTAAGACATTTGAATAAGATAGAAGTGAATGAAGTGTAGAAAGAATTACATGATAATTTGGGTACAGCTCATGGAGCACCTTTAGCTACAGCACACCTCATCTTGAGGGATGTCTATTACTGGCCAACTATTTTCAAAGATACTTGTGAACACATAAAGAACTGTTACACATGCCAAATTATTGCAGATAAAGGAATATTTATGCTCAACCATTATAGTCGATGATGGAGATGCACCCTTTCTCATAATGGGGTTCAAACCTCATCGATGCTATCAATCCTCCATTTTCTATAGGTCACAAGTTTGTGCTGATTGCTACCAATTATTGTACTTTTTGGACTGAAGCATGTCATAGCAAACAATGCACTGTAGAGGTGGTAGTCAAATTCTTAGATGAAAGCATTATTACCATGTTTGGAGTATTGTATGCACTGGTATGTGATAATGATGCTAATTTTTCCCTGTTAAAGTTTTCTAATTAGACATTTGAATATGGTATAACATTGAAATTATCATCTAATTATTATCCATAGGGAAATGGGTTAGCAGAATCATCAAACAAGAATCTTCTAGATATAATCAGGAGGTTAGTTGAAAAGAATCCTAGAGAATGGAATTCTCTATTGAAATTCGCCCTTTGGATAGATTATACTTGGATGAAACCCACATTAGGGAATTCTCCTTACCACTTAGTCTATGGAGTAGATCCTATATTGCCTAAAAACTTGAAAATCCCCACTTGGCAATTTTTCCAAGAGTACATTGGATTAGATGATTAAACCAAAGCTCGATTATTGCAAAGTTATGATGCACTTAGACGAAAAATATACCAAAGTTATAGATCATTTTTCTAGTCACCAATATGTGGTAAAGTAGTGGTTTGACAAAAGTGCAAGGATTAAATTTTTTTAGGATATCTAATTTAGCCCTGTATTGGGACAAAGCCCATGAGTGTAAAGATGAGCATAGTAAGTTTAACAAGTTATGGATGGGTCCTTACCAGGTGTCTAAAATTTTAGGTGACAACATTTATAGACTTAACTTTGACTAGAGATATGTAAGTTTTAAAAACTATTTGATATTTTGTAGATTAGAGATTCTGGTGAGTGCTCTGGTACAGAAGGATGCCCGCACTCCCTCCCATCCGCTGCCTACAAGGATTTTGATGGCTATAGTCTATCTTCTCTATTACAAGATCCTTC
This sequence comes from Sequoia sempervirens, assembly GCA_007258455.2. Taxonomy (NCBI): domain Eukaryota; kingdom Viridiplantae; phylum Streptophyta; class Pinopsida; order Cupressales; family Cupressaceae; genus Sequoia; species Sequoia sempervirens. Next base: position 103,126 of record VDFB02154791.1, on the reverse strand, counting down.
TTTCCCTGGTTCATCTATGGGGGCCAAGGTTGGTGACAACATTTTTTTTAAGGAAGCTTTAAACCATGATTTATTAAGTTTGAATGGTCATCAGAATGTTGATTCATAGCTAGGGCTCGACTCTAACCCACCCAACCATGGTAGTGCAAATAAAAGGTTTCCTTTTTCTATGTGTCATTCACCAAAAACCCCTTAGATTTTCTTGGAAAAAATTGTCTATGACAAAGAGGCTTTCTTACAAGCCCAAACCCTTGTTTGCAGATTTATGAAAGTATGGCCAAAATTAAGTGATCTCCATTCTTGGATATGTTCAAACTAGAAATAATATCAGAGGAAGAAGTAAGAATTTATCCTTGTGCCAAGGGGTTTTTCATTTTGGAATTTGATTTTGTAGAAGATAAAGAAATGATAATAAACACTAGTCCATGGTTCTTCCAAGGAGATTTCCTATTCATGAAACCATGGTTTCCTTTGTTTGATCTATGAATGGAGTCATTTTATTTTGATTTTTGTGGGTTCATTTACCCTACCTTCCCTTATAGTTTTGGGAAATTGATTGTTTGAAGGAAATTGGCAATAGGTTGGGTAAATAGCACTACATTTCAAAGGAAACAATCAATTATGAGAACTCAACTTTTGCTCACCTGTGCATGGAAATGGACATGTCAAAAGGTCTTCCAATAGAGAGTTTTCTTAAATTTGTTAATAGACGTTGGTGCCAACCAATAGATTATGAAAAGATCACCTTTCGGTGTAGAAAATATTTCACAATTGATCATGTGTCTACTCATTGTGGTAAGGGTGGGGCTAAGGCTGCCCCAATCTACAATCCATCTCAGTGGGATGGGGTGGGGTCTCGTCATTATGTTATCTCTCCTTTTGAACAAGAAGATGTTGATTCTTCTCTAGTGCACAAAGAAAAGGATTTGATGTCACCTCAACCCACTCTAGTGTATGTCCAGAATCTTCAAGATTTTTTTTTTAAGAATTTGTCTCCTTCATAGCATAGGCACACAAAAATCTCCTCGTTATCTTGGGTTACTCTAGAAAATAGTGACAACAATGTAAACTTAAACATGGTAGGTAGATCTTGCAATTGAACAAGAATGGATAGAGGTGAACCACAAAAAGATGTCTACTTCAAAACAAAAACATCCAATGATATTAACGTCCTCTAAAAATGCTTGTAATCTGAATATGTAATGTCCTAAAAATTTGTAATCGGATTTTTCAAAGCAATAAAAAGAGTGCTATCCTCTCTGATAGTGATTTTCCAAAAAATAAAAACTATGACTAGAGAAGATGTCCCATTTCTTGTCAATGGGAAATTATTGAAACATTACTTCCAAGCTTAGTGTTGTTTTCTAGTTCTCGGGCTAGTGTATAAATAGTATGTAAATAGTTTGTAAATAGTTTCTTTTCTTTTCTATGTAATTAGTTCCTTTTGTAAATAATTGTTATGTTTTTTTTTATTGTTTTGGTTTGTTGGGTGTTCATCTATTGCTTTATTTTGTTTTCTTTTTGGGGTTTTGTGTTGTCAATTTATACAATAATTAGCAACCTTTGAAGGTGGTCAAAATAATAGAACATCAATTATGGAAATGCGATCTATGCTTCAACCAAAAATAGTCCTTTAATTATAGATGATTGGGGAATTGTTCAGTTCCTTTCACTTCAGCTCGTATAAATCATTAAGTTGATGTTGAGCTACAAAAACCCATATTTTTAAATAATTCTATTGAAATTTTGGATAGCTCAGTTGTTTGCATTGAGTAAAAAATCAAAAGGTGACCTTTTCTACGACTGTAATTCCCAACCTACTAGTGGGGTTCATTTCCTACAAGTTGAAGCAAATGATCTTACAACAAAATATCAAAAAAAAAATGAATATCAAAGAAATATTGAAAGAGAAAAATTCAACTCTTTAGGCTATCCAAATATCTCTACCCAGACTCTGGATGCCTGATTGGCATAAGAGCTATGTTTGGGGGAATTGCAGAGATAACCTTGTCGGGGCTATGGATGCTTGACTTGCAGGAAGGCTCTATCCAATGTTGGCGTAAAAGGATTTGCCAAATTATGTAGTTCAATGCAAAAAAATTCTATGCTCTAAATTCATTGTAGCGAAATAAACTAATTTCACACACATGAGCTCAGTAATATTTAATCTTATATGCTAGTTCAAGTGAAGAAATAAAGCTAGAATGAGGGTCTAACCATTTATAATTTGAAGAATGAATAAAGTTGAAGCATGGTTATTAGGTCCAAAATTGGATTTCTATTGTTTTATTTTGCTTTGTTGGTTGCTAGTTTTTTTGTGGTCTCGCAACACACCCAATTTTTCTCCTTGGCAAAGTGTGGATCCCTTTCTTTTCTACCTTTCTTTCATTTCCTTTTCCTTTTCTTTCTTCGGTGTGTTTCCTTTAGAGGAGATGGTAAAATGGAAGTTTTGCTTTAGCTTGCCTGGCCATTTCCTAAATCCTTGTGTTTCCCGAATGTGGAGTATTACGGTTTTTCCCCTAAGTCTTATCAATTTTATGGACCTCCAAACTCCCAAACTTGATGTGGTTTTGCTAAGGATACTATATCTTTGGTTGGTCCTAGTTTCTCGCCTAGTCAATAAGCCACTCTCAGTGAGTCGTCACTAGGGTAAATCATCTCGATGTGCATGTCCCTTTTCTTCATTGGTTAGCCCGATGGTTGCTTTTCATTTTCTTTAGTCGTAGGTTAGAAACCATAGGTTCTATTACAAATATATTTAAATCATTTTTGGTCCCGCTTGAATCTGATTCTCGGTTCCTCTCTTTGCACCTGGTTCTCATGAACCCGGTGGGTAAATGTCCCGATTCTTGGTATTCTTTCCAAGGTTTGGTACCCAAGGATTCAAACCTTGTGATCATCAACAGTCACGTATCCAAACTAGCTTTTCCTTGTAGTGTAGGAAAATGCATACCCTTGAATTTTCACACTTGTTTGGTCTTGCCTTAATTTATTTATGATTCTTTATGGCTTAATTGGTCCTATTTTGTGTCCATAAGCTCTATGAATAATATATTTTTCTAGTTAATCATGACATTCTCCAATGCATAAATGATAATTTAATGACTTTGTAGACACTAAAAAAGTAACCCTTCTACTTTTTCTATCCCATTTGGTCCCTCCTTGTGATTTTGGCTTAATTGTGACTTGATTTAATGTTGTAATGTGGATAACACATTCACATTAGGTCTTGGGACCTTGTGAACTAAAAGGATTCAAGTGGTACCTTACTTAAGTGTCGTAAAGTGTTGTAACACTCTTTCATACTTTTCTAGGATCTTGTTATTGTATTTCACGTAAATAGCCTCTCTTTATCATTTACCAAGCCTTATTTCAAAGTGTTATAAAATGTTGTAATAAAAATTCACACTTTTTTAGGCTTTTCATTAATAATTGGACCTTCTTATGCTTTAATTGGTTGTATTTTACATCTACGGGCCTTATATGTATTTTTTAGAATAAACCCATTAAACATCATTTAAAACACTTAAATTCTAAAACCCACTTCAAATGCCTAAGGTGGGACCCATTCACCATTTTGGGAGAATGGGTCCGCATAGGTGGGACCTGTTCACCTAGAGTGGTGAATGAGTCCCTTTTGGCACAAAATTAAAAATTAATTCAAATTTCTAGTGGTTTTTTATTTTCTAAGATCTAAGGTCATCCTATGATGTTGTATTTTTGGAATTATTGCATAATAAAGTTTAAATATAAGGTTTTTCTACTCATTTCACCCCCAATCTATCAATCAATCCAACAAGCAATCAAGTGATCTAGCATTCAAGCATTTTGTTTATAAGAGCATTCAAGCACTTTGGAGCCATCATTCACATGTTTGCAATATTCTACTTCAAGGGTTTGGTGAGTTGTAGCATTGTCTTTTGTTAATTCATCATTCTCTTTCCATATTTCATTTCATTTCTAGGTTTTAATTACCAACCCAGGGTTTGAGCAAGGAAAACCCCTACTCACTAACCCCTTAAATAATTATTCCCTCTCTTTGCATGTGATTTGTAGGTTTAAGTTGTAGATTCGTCAAAGAGAAAGATTTAAAAAGTTTCCTTCAAGCTTGCAAAATAATTTAAAGTTGTCAAATCCCTAGGAGAAGGTTGGAGAAGATCTACAGGTTGAATTTGATAGTTTCAGACCCGGATCTGAACCAAGAGCAGAAGTGTAGATTGAGAGCTATAGATTCCACTTTTGATTTCCAAAAATATGGAAGTGGACTGATTCACCATTAGTGGTGAATGAGTCCCATTATACGAGTCTAACATATATTTTTTCATATCTAAGTACCCATTTGTCCAAAACCTATTCTGACATTGTTCACCCGAAGTAGGACTAAGTCACCCAGTTTGGCATATGAGTCCCAATTGGAATCAACAGTGACTTCTTTAGGATTCCAAAGCTCCTCTCCATCTCTTTTTAGTCTCTAAGTGCACACTTTCAATTTCATAAGTTTTTGTTTCAGATTACTTTCATTTCTAGGTCATTTTGCATATCACATTGTGTTTTCAAACATCTTGAATTTTCAAAGTTTTGCATTATTGGTGAACTCCATTATCAGTTTTTAGCCTTTAGGAAAATCCCCTTTGACATATTTCAATATCCCTTGCATTGAAATCTCAAGGGTTTGTTCTTGAATGTGAGTATTGTGAAATTGGTTCCCTCTTCCTTCATTCCCCTTTTGGTGTGAACAAGGAAGTTGTGCATTCCATTTCCAGTGACCACAGACTCCATTAGTGTGTTCCTAACTTTTGGGTCAGGACTAAAATTCCACCTAGGGCATCTTTGTCCCCCAAGGATCTCGCGAGCCTGATTTTGGGATGTCTAGATTGGGCCCCTTTTTGGTGGACCTGTGCCCCAAGTTTGTAGGACTTGGTACTAAGATACCACTTAGGGCATCTTAGTCCTCCTTGGGTTATTTTTCAAGATTTAATTTCAAATTCTAGTGGGATTTAGCCTCTTTTATTTAATTAATTCATATGTCGGGTTGGTGTGATGTAATTTTGGGATATTAAGCCTAAATAAGTATAAATACAAGGTTCATTCATTCATTTCAATCCAAGTCTTTTGTGAGAGAATTCCTAATATCAAATTGAGTTCACAAGAGCATTCAAGAGAATTTTATCAAGCATTTGAATCCATTTTGAGATTCAAGCATCATATCAAAGAGTTTTCATGCATCATGCGTGTTGTTGTGCTAACATTTGTGATGTAGGGTTTTGATTCAAGCAAGCAATTCAAGTCCTATCTTTCAAGCATTCAAGATCCATATCCATTGTATCCATTGCACACAATTTTTTAGAATTTATAAGGGTTTGGTGAGTTGTAGCATTGCATGTTCTTCATTCACCATTTCCTTCATTATTGCTATTTCATTTCAAGGTTTAATTACCAAGGGCTTTGACCAAGGAAAACCCCCATTCACTAACTAATAAGTTTTTCCCCTCTTGCATATTTTTGATTGCAGATCTAGGTTGAAGACTTGAAGATCACTTGGGGTGCAAAGTTGTAAAAGTTGCAAAGTTGCATTTCAAAGTTGTCATCTTCACGGAAACTCGCCTATAGGCCACATTCAGAAGGTTCTGAGCTTGCAATCTGAGGAGAAGCAAGTTCACACCTTGGAGCTCAAGATCCTATTCAAAGTTTGCAAAAACTTAGAATGGGACTAATACACCATCTTGGGCATCGTATTCCTCCTAGGCTTATTTTTAAAATATTTTCTGAGATCCAGTTCTAAGATTTTAAGACTCCATATTGGCACTGAAAAACAACGGGACTAATATGCCACTCTGGGCATCTTAGTCCTCCTCAACATTTTTGAACAACTTATTTGCATTTCCAAAATCCTCATAGCATCTCCATACTTCCTAGGTGCACACATTCTATCTCCATGTTGCATAATTTCATTATTTGCATCTCTCATTTAGCTTACATTTCTAGTTTTAGGCCATTTTTCATATCACACTATGTTTTCAAACATTTGTCTTTACCAAGCATTTCCTTGGTGGTGAACCCCTTAAAATTCATAGTAACCCTCTCCTAATTCCTTCCTAATTGAGAATTGACTCACCTTTTGAGGTTGTTAGTCAATCTAATTGGCACTCATAGGATCTCAGTGAATGATTGATGGAAAAAGTGTGATATCTCTAAGGTATCCATTTTTCTCCTCATCATTTAGGTGACCTTGACTCTTTTGAGCATTCATTTCATTTCAGAATTGGAGTCTATTAAAGTCCTTAGATCTAGATTGCATCCATTCTTGCATTGCATCTTTCATTAGTGAAAGTGCATCTAGGTTTTTCTATATGTGCATTAGTGAAAGTGCATATAAGTTGCATCTTTACTTTATTGCATCATTTCATTGAAAAAGATGAAAAGTGCATTGTTTTTCATCTTAGTTGCATTTAGAAAAATTCTTATTGCATTAAATTGCTTGTTCTTAGTTACTTTTTCTTGTACCTATCTACACACTTTTCTATTTTTGAGTATTAGTATCTTACATAGGCAATCTGTAAACATTGTCAACATTCTAGAATTCACTATTTTTCTAGAAAAAACCTCTACTAGGACTAAAATCCCCTTCCTAGTATCTTAGTCTCTCTTAGGATTTTTTCTTTAGAAATATCTCTTTGTTATTTTTTGTCTATTTGAGCCTCTAGAACTTCAGAATCTCACTAGGAGGACCAAGACACCCTTCCTGACATCTTAGTCCTTCTTTAATTTGATTCTCCAATTTTTAGGATCTGAAATTTCATTTTTGTGTTTCTATGGGTTTCCTTCTATTTTCAGTTTCAGTTTCTAGATTTGTTGTTATTCCAATTTCTTTCATTTCAACTATAATTGCAAGCATAGGAGATTGTGTTCATTGAACTTTTTGTGGTTTATTCCTTTTATGAGTTGTAGTACTTGGTGTCCTACTAATACTATGGTTAGATGGAGTGCGAGACTCATGGCATCCTGCGATAAGACACTCGTTGTGGATCTTGGGTTATCAAGCTCTTTTGCTTCTTGTCTTGGCATTGGTTCACTAGGTATGGATCCCACCTTTGACACTGCTTTTTCTATGCCTACCTTACCTACAAGTGTTGTGCCAAGTGTTCAAACAAAGGTTGACCATATTCCTTAAGAAAACCTAATGAAAATGCATGAAGACTTAGTCCATTTACAAGATAGTGCGAGTATTGAAAACATTTCAAACACTATTATACCTACCATAGAAAATATTCACTGCATGATGGAAAGTGATGAAGGATTAAAATTCATTAGTAACCTATCTCAAATGTTTTGAAAACACCTTCCTCCCACCACCAATGGTGCTCAAGCTTCAAACAATGTGCCAAGCCAAGGAAGAAATAAAACTTCTCCCTCTTCAACCATAACCTCAATTCCAACCTATACCAATCCACAAATGACCACAACAATACAATGAACTAGTAGCATCCTTCCTACCTCAAACATTTCCACTAGTGTTCCTTATACCTATGTGGCTTCTAATCTT